>JAZKJV010006938.1:0-259245 GCA_037367405.1 Ottelia alismoides
TTTTCAAATCCAAAGTAAAAGTCAAGATTACCCTTCTCATGTATATTTATAAAGTCCTCTCAAACATAATCATTAGTTTTTTAAACTTTATTTCAAAAAAGAGTGGGAGACAAACGAAACCGTCAGAGCAGAAGATAAAGGCTCCCCCGCCGTCCTCACTCTGCCTGCCCGCGGAGGAGCAAATCGCATCAAAATCGAACTCCCACTCTCCCTTCTCCCCCAACAAGCTCTCGCAAACCCTATCCCCTCCAGACGATCATTACCAAATCGATTTTCGCTCATCCCGCAGCCTCCAGATCCCCATATCGATCCCAAAAGCAACCACATTTCGATCTTAGCTTCTCATTTCGGCTTTTGAAGGTCGCTTCCTCTTGTTTCCGATCGTTTTCTCGAAGCCAGATCTCCCGAAATCGCGAAAATGGCGCTTTAAGGCGAGGCAGGTCTCGCTTTTGGGCTTTTGTCTTTTGCTGTTTTGCGCTTTTTTTGGTGATATCCATGTCTTTTTCATGCTCGATCTCGTCTTTGGCGCAGCTAGCAGCGGTTTCGTTAGGTATTTCGCATTGTTCTTCGGTTTTGGGTGGTTTTTGTAAAGAAAGATCCGAGCTTTGGGGTTTCCTTGCCGTCTCGTTCGTTGTTTGGTGTTTTAAGTTTTGCTTTTATGGCGAAAGTTGATGTCTTTCGTTCCCGTGATCTCTTTATGGGGGCGTGACTTTGTCGTGAACGTCCGACCAACCCCTCCAACTAACAAGGACGCCGCCCTTTAATGTGTGCGATGTGTGCAGGTGCAGGGGCGTCTTAGGCATTATTTATTCCATGGAAGATATCTGTAGCCACCTGAATGCCTTGTTCTCAAGGGGTTTCTCGACGTTGACATTGCACGCGAAAGTGGCTTTTTTTATAGCCATTATCGGTTCTTGTATGTGGTGGTGATCCCTGAGTAGAGCCTGAGTAGTGATAGTTCCCATGAAGTCCCAGAGTGTGAATTCCAAGTCACGGATGGGCGGCAGGGCTGTGAGCTCGCAGCAGGCAGCGTTCGAGCTGAAGCACAGGGTGATCCTGTCACTTAACAAGCTCGCCGACAGGGATACCAACCAGATCGGCGTGGATGAGCTCGAGAAGGCTGTTGATTGCTTGGGGCCGGAGGGAATTGGCCCTTTCCTGTCCTGCATTGTTGAGACAGATTCAGAGCAAAAGAGTGCGGTGCGCAAGGAATGTGTTAGGATTATGGGACTTTTGGCCCGGTTTCACGGGGAGCATCTGGGTCCCCACCTTGTAAAAATGGTGACGAGCATTGTTAAACGGCTGAAGGATACCGATACAGTTGTTAGAGATGCTTGTGTGGAGGCTGCCGGTGTGTTTGCTTCTTGTATAGTTGGCTGTGCTGGTGATGGTGCTGACGGAGTGCTGTTTGCAGTTCTCACCAAGCCTCTATTTGAAGCATTGGGGGAACAGAATAGATATGTTCAAGCAGGCGCTGCTTTGTGCTTGGCTAAGGTGATTGATGAATGTAGCAAGCCCCCTGCCCAGATTTTACAGCCTATGCTGAATCGTGTCATCAAATTGCTGAAAAATCCACACTTCATGGCGAAACCGTCTCTGATTGAGTTGGTCAGAAGCATTGTCGAGGTTACATCCTAAGTTATAACTGGTTTCTCATGCATGCTAAGTTATTTTCTACTTTTATTTCAGTAGACACGTGCTAGATCAATTCGGATTGTCAGTTAACCCACTAGATGTCTTGCCTACCATGGATAGATCATATAAATGTCAATAAGGAAAGATTTTGATGCTAATTACTATGTGGGAGTTTCCTGCGGCATGCAGCATGTATTAGATATGGATGTATCTATGAAACTGGATATCTACCTATTTAAGTTATGGATATTTGGCTAATAACGTCCTTGTCTGATTGCCCGTTATGGCATGCAAGGATCTGCTTGACTGTAAACGCCTCGCTCTAATGTGCAATTGTTTGAGAAATATCTCCATTTTTCTTGGAACAAACTGCTTTTAAAGAATGCTTTTACCTATCTTGCTATTAATAATCTAAGATCAGAACAGGCTAACTTAATTTTCCGAATACTGTGTATTCGTTTAAATGAACAATTTTATGCCCACTTTTGATCCTTTATAAACTTCTAGGCTGGTGGTGCACCAACAGAACAACTTCTATCTGCGGCTATAAGTGGCATACTTGAAGCACTTAAAATACGGACTGGACAACTCGCAAAGCAGCATCTACTGCATTAGCTAGCATCTCCTCGAACTGTGCAGTTTCTTTGAGCTCTTTCAAGGCTAACTGCATCCAGACCCTTGAATCCTGCCGTTTTGACAAGGTATATTTGATTTGAACGACCTGCATGTTTCATTGATTATAACCATCTTCATTTTAGGAAGAATTAGGTCTTAACTTATCCATTTCCAGGTTAGACCGGTAAGGGATGCGGTCATGCATGCATTGCAATGCTGGAAAAGCTTATCAGGAAGAGAGACTTCGGTTGCTTCTGAACTCAGTTCATCTACTAGAGGTCTGTTTTGTTTAATAGATTTTATGAGTAACACAATCCCTCAACAGCAATGCTTGCACCCAAAACGATTACATGAGGTCTTCTCCTTGTATTGATTTTATTTGATTTCTAAGTTTTCTTCACAAACATGAAATTATCCCATAGTCAAGTATGATATTGAAAACATGTTGCATTCCCACATTAAGTAAGTCATGGTGCTTGTGTTCGGCAACACCGTTTTGCTGAGAAGTGTAAACACACGAGGTCTGGTGTATGATGTCAAGAGATCTGAAGAACTCAGAAAGCTGTAATGTGTAGAACTAAGGTATTGTAAGAGTGAAAAAACTTGACAATAGCATATAAAATATTCTTTATTTTAATAATGTAAGATATAATTACATACCCAACTTCAGACTTGTTTTTCAAAAGAAAAACTCAAGACAATCTAGAATAATCATTCACAACTACAAGATCAAATATGTGTCCCTAGTGATTATGAACATGTCTGGGACCCTAAACGTCAAAATGGACACACTCAAATAAATGACTATTGCTACAACTCTAACAACTAGGGAAAGAAGGACGATAATACTTCCCAAGCTGGCAAGCCTCACACTGAAATGTAGAAGGTGCAGAGTTATGAGGTATGATATGGCACACCTTTTGCAAAGGAAGGTGACCAAATTGTAGGTGTCACATGTATGATGACACAGATCTAATAGGAACACTATATGCACCAACACATGGAGATTGGACCTGTCTGTAGAGCCCCCTTTGCTTACGACACATCCAATCACCCTGAGTATGTCTTGAAACATAAGAGAAGAGGGGCAAAAATATCACGACAATGCAGATCCTTAGTGATATGACTATTAGAAAGTAAATTCACCTAAAAATCATGTGCATATTGCACATTCTGCAGGCACACAGATGATGTCAAATGAACATCTCCCTGTCTATTAACAGGTAAATGAACCATATTCGCAATAACGATGAATCTACCAGGGTGCATAGATCTGTGATGCAGCATGAAATTAATAAATATGACTTGATTTTTTACCTGTTAATTAGAGTTTAATTTTATTTACATTTAATAGAATCATTGCAATTTTTATTTAAATAAAAAGAGATCGCATGTAATATCAAATTAGTTAATCGGTTTTCAATTTGAATTTCGAATTTAATTAGTTAGAATCAATTAGGATAAGTTAGCATCAAATTTGAATTTTTCTAATTTTGTATTCCCATCCTTCCTATATAAAGGGGTGGTAGTCTATTGTTTTGGGACGGTTGAAGTTGAATGTTAATTGAGATTTATCTCATTATCTCTCTCTCATCTCTCTCCTTCCCCACGCAGTCTCCGCGATTCTTCTCCAAAATCCCTCGTTCTCCGACGAGTTTTTCCTCTCAATCCCTCCAATTTCTTCTCCACCCAAAATTCCACCATCAAATTTATTTTTCTTCGCCGCGAATTTACGATTTGCATCATTTGGTATCAGAGCATGGCATCTAGATCGTCCTCACGATCCGACGATCCCTCCAATCATTCACGTGAAAAGTCCAAAGGATCTCGCTCCAACGACCGTACATGACATGCTGAGATTAGACAAGTACTATCTAATATGCTCCATGTTTGTGCCGATATGGAAGCTTTGGCGTCACATATACGAGAGCCGTGGAATGTCGAGGCATTGACGCGCCAACTAGAAGAGAATGCCGCCAAAATCGCTGCCAAAATGATTGATACACCACATCGTGCCCTCGAAGCTTCCGTCCAAGTTTTTGATGAAGAAAGCCCATAAAAACACGCCATTGAAGACGATCTGCTCGCTGTCCAGCCCGTTTCAAATGAAAAAATGGGGTTCTCGAAGAACTGCTCGCAGTCCAGTCAGTTTCAAATCAGCCACCATCGACGACAATGCCTCCAACGACTCTCTCAACCCTGTTGCAGCCCCGCCTCGCCCTTCCCGCACCTTCGGCGACCAAGCCGACCCCGACTCTCTCTCCCGCCACCGCCTTGACACACCTGCAGCCACTTCCTACTTTCCCTTTCGCCACTACCCTCCCCTCCATACGCTCTGCCGCAACCTCTACGCCCGAGTTATGCCCCCCGCCCACCCCCTTCCACGCCATCATCCCTCTGTCGTTGCCTCTCCCTCCAGCCACCCCTGCCACTCCGGTTAGTCCCCCTACCCCAATACTGCTACTTGTTGGCCCCATCGCTTCTACTCTGCAGCCTCACCCCCGCCCCCCACCATCGATTGCGGCGCCCTTGTTCCCCCTACCCCACCGTGACTACCTGTTGCCCCCATCGCCTCCATCCCAATGTCGTTCCCCCACCCCCCACCATTGGTTGCGCCGCCCTTGGGGTCGAACCATCCACCGCCGCTGCTACTTACAGGGGGTCGAAACCCTCTATTGGCATTTTCCCTCAAAGGGCTTCCAAACCCATACGATCCGAGATTGAGAATCAATTTGGGATAATTGCAGGAAGGCCTCCCCTACAAAAGTTTTTATTCAAAGAGGAAATTCAAAAGCTCCTCTTATAAAATTTGTTTAAATGAAGGAGTACGAAAATTGCACAGACGCTTTCCAATTCGAAAAAACTACAAACATAACATTAAAAAGGATCTACTTGGGGAAATTTGAAGCTACATTTTCATCATCGAATTCTCCAACGACGTGCAAAGATCAAGCAATTCGTCGGGAGATGAATTTTCAAGCGGAGGAGAACTGATGCATCACGAAATTAATAAATAGGACTTGATTTTTTATCCGTTAATTAGAGTTTAATTTTATCTATGTTTAATCGAGCCATTGCAATTTTTATTTAAATAAAAAGAGGTCGCATGTGATCTCAAATTAGTTAGTCAGTTTTTAATTTGAATTTCGAATTTAATTAATTAGAATCAGTTAGGATAAGTTAGCATCATATTTGAATTTTAAATTTGAAATTTCTTTCTAATTTTGTAATCCCATCCCTCCTATATAAAGGAGTGGCAGAGTATTATTTTGGAACGTTTGAAGTTGAATATTAATTGAGATTTATCTCATTATCTCTCTTTTCTCTCTCCTTCCTCACACGATCTCCACAATTGTTCTCCAAAATCCCTCGTTCTCTGACGAGTTTTCTCCTCTCGACCCCTCCAATTTCTTCTCCACCCAAAATTCCACCTTCAAATTTATTTTTCATCGTCACGAATTTTCGATTTGCATGACACAGGAGATCCACCCCTTCCTGAGGTCGATTGTGGGTGAGGATACGAGCTTCAAGTTCTGGATCGATGATTGAGTAAGGGTGGGTGCTTGGGTCACTCTCACAACTGCTTGCTTTGGCAGTTGATTTGAACCGCTCTGCAATAGATGTTTGTGATGGACACTAAATTTTCTCATTTCAGATTTGAGTTATCGAACCGGTGAATGAGCGAGTTGTTAGTGATGCTGCAGAAGCTGGAGGGTGTTGATGGACCCACAGTGTTAGCATTATTGGTGCTGGTATGACTGCTCTTTTTCTATGGGGAAAGCATGTAGGGTCCAGAAGGGCCCAATGATTTTTGATCCTGGAGGGTGTACGCCGACTGTAGAAGTATCTGAAAATGAAAAATTTCGACATGCGCGAAGGTGTTTGTGGTTTCGGAGGGGGAGTAAGGCCCTAAATGTCGGTTTCGGTCACCGTTTCAGTGACGACCGAAACCGAATTTCGGTGGAATTTAGGTCGAAATTCGATAGAAATTTCGGTCATTTTTTGTACTAGGGCCTTCATATTTCGATCATTTCAGCCATTTCGATCGAATTTCGATTTCGACAGGATATCGATATTCGACAGAAATTCGTCCGAATTTCGCTGAAATTTGAGGTCATGAGGGGGAGATTATTGACGAGAGGAGGGGGGGGGCAGATGCGCATGATTTATCCAGACGACGGACCTGACCTGTTGCCGTTGTCATAAGAATGTTGAGTGTGCAGACTAAATTTTCTTCGGATGGAAGCATGGCCTCAAATTTCAGCGAAATTCGGTCGAATTTCTGTCGAATATCGATATCCAATCGAAATCGAAATTCAACCGAAATGACCGGAATATGGGGGTCCTAATACAAAAAATGACCGAAATGATCGAAATTTCGATCGAAATTTGACCGAAATTCCATCGAAATTCTGTTTTGGTCGTCACTGAAATGGTGACCGAAACCGACATTTAAGGCCTTGGATGGAAGAGCTCTGTGGAGGCTTGGGAGTTGTTTGAAAATACCATGGGTTTCTACTGATGAGGTCTCGAGGTTCTGAGAGTCCATTGGCGCGGACCGGCATGGTACCAACTACCAAGATGGAGCCTACAAGTTGTGTGGTAATGATATGGCACTCTGGTTCGCCAGAAATGGTGTGGTCTTCCGTCAAGACTTTTTTTATGGTGAATATGCGGTGACATGCTACGGCGTAAGTTGACAGTTGGAGTATATAATACGTGCTTTCTTCCTCTCTTTGCTGTAATTGGTTTGTAATTATTTTTTAGTCATTAATGGTGAAGTTTTTGGGCATACACCTATACAGCGGATGCCCTTTTTTCTTTAAAAAAACTTCTCATGCAATTTCTTTTCCAGTCCGGGTATCTTTTGGTTCTCTTTGGTGATTGCTTGGTATGCTGTGGTAGAGTAAATTTAAAATTTACAGTGTTTTAACTCATGTCTTTATGGAACTGTGATTTCTTTTATTTGAACGGTTAAGATCTCGCTTTTTTTCCCATGACAGAACATTATATTGGAGCTGATTCACCAGATGTTTCCAGTATGGGCGAAAGCGTTTGGAGAGGCCACATCAAAAAGAAATCTGCTCCAGTTTCCGCACCTAATATGAAAAACCAGAGGTCTCCATTGACCATTCGAAGGTCGAGTCCAAATTATAATCGCAATCGTGATCAATGTAAACAAGATGATTGGCATATTGAAATATCTCTACCAAAAAATTATAATTCCCATCATGTTGATGATTCCCTCCATGACGAGTCCGAAGGAAGTTGTATAACAAAGGCTTTTGAACCAAGAAGAGGAAATGCCACCTCTGAACATGAAGGCTTCAAAAAAGTTGAATGCTCTCGCATGTTGGATCTTGTTAGCGGGAGTTTCGAAAACAAACATGTCACAGTTGCACACGGTGAGGTGGATTCTTCTGTGAACTGCCAATCGGTGACTGAAGAAATGGAACCTGAAAGTCGGGCCTATTCTCAGAGTTCAAGGGAACCAAAAACCTCTGATTCGACGACCATGGACTTTAGTCCACATGCTGTATGTACTTGTTGCTTGCATGCATCGAATGAATTGTCTCTTGTCAGAAAACAACTCTCCGATCTTGAGAGTAAGCAGTCAAACATTCTCGATCTTTTACAGGTAGTTGAACTTTTTACTATACTTTTCATTGTGCATAAATTACTTGTTCTTCTGAAACTGATCTACACAGAACTTTTACTGTTTTACCGCTGAAATATATGGCAAATTACAAAACCAAAATCAGCTGTTCAATGCATTTGTTATGTGGCTTGTAATGCTAATTTTTTCTGTCGTTTAAGACTATACCTTGCCAGCTGGCCTAAAACCCATGGAAATTTACTCTGTGCCTTAGAAAAATGACAACATTCAACGACTCTTTGGCCTGTACAAATTGATGTTCCTTGGTTTATCTTTTGTTTTTATGTTCTTTACCAAATGGCATCATTCAAATGGTCCATCGTAACCGATTTCTTTTTTTCCCATTGCCCTATGCTGGTCGAACATTCTCATCTCCGGCGGTCTTTGTTATCAGTAGAACCGCTTTACAATTATTAGTTGTATATTCCTTGTTTGGATTCACTCATTTGTTATGATTATTTTAATGAAATTGCAAGACTTTATGCCATTCTGGTCTACAAGCTGTGTTCTTTTATTTTACGGCAAGTTATGTTCGCTTTCTTTTTTCTTTTACCAATTTTAGGCATTCGTGGGAAATTCTATGAGCAACATGTCAGTATTGCAGTCTAAAGTTCAGAACTTGGAACACACCGTTGAGAAAATATCACAAAATCTTGCCGAAAGCATGACTTATCCTCTTATTGCCAATTCCAAGCTTGGAAGGAAAAATCTAAGTGTTTCTTCGTCTCCGAGGCTCTCTACTTGCACTCCTCGACCATCAGTGGATACAAACTACCGGCAGCCGTCTCTCCAATCTGTCAGAGAGAGTGAGCTTTGGGAGGACAGCGCATCTTCGAAGAGTCAATCTGTTATGTCGGTTCAAGAATTTACTGGCACAAGAGTGGAGCCTGTTATTGGAGGAATAAGGAATTCTATGCCTAGAACAACTCACAAAAACTCCAGCCGAGGTCCTCAATGTTCTGGAGTCATCCATGCAAGGAAAGTTCAGGAATCCTCTGTTTCAGTTTGTATACCTAGAGGTAAGATAACTACCTCAGAGAATAATAATAGCATGTGGAAACGAATCAAGGACTTCATGTACAAAGAGGACACAGAGGCAGCATATTTTGAGGCTCTTTGTACCGGTGAAGAAATTGTACTGATTGAACTTATGGATAAAACTGGGCCTGTTTTGGAGAAATTATCAGACAAGTTGGTCAATGAAATGCTTTGCACTTTGGCTGTGCACATTCTTGACCAAAAGTTTCTTGGATCCATAATTCCTTGGTTACAACAAGTAGGCTCTGTCATCCCTGTTTATTGTCTTATCTTTGGTCCATGTTGTTATAATTTTAAGAAAATTTTGCCTTTTCTCTTTGTAACACCCTTCCATGTTTTCATCTCTCTCGCAACATGTTGAAGAAATATCTTAGCGAGTTTTGTCACAAATCTGAATCGCTCCATTTGATTGCAGGTGGTGGATCTAAGCACATTGCATGGGCCTAATTACTTGCATTTATCTATGAAAGCGAGGCAGGAATTGTTGCTATCTATACAAGAAGCTTCATCCGTTGACTTCTGCAGTCCAGCAGAAAGGGTCACCCTTGCCCAATTAGCAATAAAACTCCGACATCTTTGGTGTGAGGTAAGTGCTAGATGCTGATTTAAAACTGTGAACTAATTGATGCCAACAGTAATACCTTTTTATTTCAAATTTGCATTTGATATTTCTCAAGAAATATGAGAAGTATTAGATGCTGAGTTAAAATGATGAACTCATTAATGCTGAAGGTAAAACATTTTTGTTGCTTTTATTACCTTTTACGCATTTACCAAGGGAAGCTGAATTTAATTGGTCAAGCTACGCCTACTTGATAAGAAAACAACAAAGCCAATGCCCTTTATTGATGCTTGTATTTCATGTTGGGGCCGGTTGGAACCTTCAGTCATTCCAAGTTATTTCCTGCCAGGGTGCTTGTTAAAGTATGCGTCCATTGTAGAGATGAGTAATTGGATCTCTCCAGGGTCCAATTACCACATCCACTGATTTAGTTCTACATCTACTGTGATTGGGAGTCGGTCTTACTGGTGGGGCTATATAAGAAGCCCCACTCTCATTACATCAATTGAGAGAAAGCGATACAGAATCCTGGTCCTTGAGAGGTCTTCTTCTATAGTTTCATCCCGCTCCTCACTCAGTAGGGCTCCACATTAAAGCTCCACGACGACGCACTGCTCGTACGTTAGTATAGATTCATCTTTGGAACCCTAAAGCACTGCCACCCTTGTGCACGTGAGTGCTGATGAAGTTCGAAGCATCTTCTACGCTATGCTTGCTTCGGAAAACTCAAAGCACCATCTACGCATCCCTTCTCTAGACACCACCTTCTGCTAGAGAACCCCCCTTGCCGTGATGGTGCAACTTCCAGCCACCAGATCATCTTTGCACCGCCGCTACATCTCTATGCTAAGGCGAAATCTCCTCCATGTGCGAGTGGGAGAAGGAGGCGGGTATTTGACATCACTCTTTGCATCAACTATCTCGTCCTCGTAGTTTGAAGTACCCATCACTCTTGACATCACTCTCAAGTGCCTTTGCCTCCTCCCATCTAGGCTCCATTGCAGGCGCGCGAAGCTCTAAGCACATATCTTGAAGAAGAAAGAAGGGGGAGGTGGCACATCTCCCTTACGACACCACACTCCATACTGCGTGGTGACAATTCCCTTTCAGTCGGAGGCGGCAACCAATCACGAAGACGGAGCCTAGAAAGAGCGGCGGTGACAGTGGCTACTTTAGTGGAGCCCCATCGGGGGAGATTTGATTTGGGATTCCCATGTGAGAACACTAAATAAAAGCCCAAGTGGATCGTGTGTTTTTTGAGAAAAAAGGGAGAGTTTTATTTGTAAAAAAATGAGTGGGGATTTTATTTGAGGCCCAACGTGCCTACTGCTGCTTTATATCAAAAAAAGAAGAAAGGTCTGCTTCTATTGGGCCTAAAGTTGGCTTGTTTGGAAAAAAAGAAGGCCGAGAAAAAATGAACGGCTTGGAGAAAAAGAGGCTACGCACAAAAAAAGAAGCCATATGAAAAAAAGATAGTCGGTCGAGAAAAAAAGAACGGAAAAAAATTCATTTGAGATTGATTTTCCCCATATTCATGTCTTCTCCCAACTTGGTCGATGTCATCTAGTCCGACCAGTATGGGAGAAAGGGGGAGTATGTATAGAGTTCTGCATGTCTTAAATTCATATTCCAGGCCACATGTTAGACTCGACAGATCATATTCATACTCTACATTCAGATTGGTTCCAGAGTCTTCAGTTCGATTGTAGATGTGCAATCATTATTTGTGAAGTCCTCATCTTTGATTTGGACTCAGTTTTCATGTGATCCATAGAGACTCCAGAGTAGAGATCCCATTCTCTGAGCCAATATGGGAGAGACCTAGTTCTCTGACAAGGATATTCAGTTTAGTTCACACTCCATCCCTTCAGAGAGAGGGGGCAATTGTGTGCTAGAGTTCTTCGGGTAGAGACCCATTTCAGTTTTAGTGAATCTGACATACACAATACAGAGCATACGTTCTCCGACGAGGAGACTCAGTTTAGTTCACACTCCAACCCTTCAGTTTCTCCTCATTGCTACAACACAAGAAGCAACGTCCTCAACATGCAACCATCAAAGTTTGCGTTGAGTTGATATTGTCCGTATTGTCTTGTATTTTGAGCGTGCGATTTTTTTCTATTTGGCCAAGCTGAGCATTGCATGCTCCATCTTTAGGGAGAGTGTTAGAGCATGCATCCATTGTAGAGATGGGTAGTTGGATCCCTCCAGGGACCAATTACCACATCCACTGATTTAGTGACATGGTCTTAAATTTCGCGAAATTTCGACGAAATTTCGCCGAAATTTCGGTTTCGACAGGGAGGGTCTTTCGAAACACCTATATATATCGATATGCCCGGATTTCAACCGAAATGGGCCGAAAAATCGGTGATATTTCGACAGCGAGACCCCCGTTCTGGTAGGGTATGGTGCAACAGGGGGGATGCATACAATGTTTCTTCAACGTAGGGAGCTTCACCTCCCTTGCGAATGGAGATGAAACAACTCTATAGATTCTAGAGATCTGCTATAGCTTTTTTACTTCATTCCTTTTGTCATTTGTCTTTGTAAAAATATATCATCTTGCTGTAAGTCTATAATTAATTATGTAATTCACTAGACTGATATGTATCAATCAATAATCAGCCTTAACAACAAAATGACCGATATGACTGATATGTGCGATATAAGGCATATGGATGAGAGATATTTGTGATATAAGTACGCATTTGTTACCTATTGTTGTTTTAAGAACTTGGATTTAATGATATCCATTTCCAATATATATCCATCAATAATCAGCCTTAACAACGAAATGATCGATATGACCGATATGTGCGATATAAGGGGCATATATGAGCAATATGTATGATAAAATTGTGTATTTGTGAGCTATTTATTGTTGTAAATAACTTGAAAGATCTTAATTTGCAAAAAAATGGTCGAAAATCGGATTTTTGAGCCTTTTTCCACTTTTCCACCGAAATCGTCGAAATTTCCCGAAATTTCGGCGAAATTTCGGTTTTACAAGTGACCGAAACGATATCGAAATCGAGATTTCGAACCTTGATTTAGTCTCATATCTACTGTGAGTGGGACTTGGTCTTGCTGGTGAGGCTATACAAGAAGCCCTGCACCCATTGCATCAATTGAGAGAAAGCAACACAGAATATCCGATCCTTGAGAGGCATTCTCCCGTGGTTTCATCCCGTTCCTCACGGAGTAGGGTTCCGCGTTAAATTGCAATGTTCTTCCATGTTCTTTATTTCTTTATCTTTGATTAGGCTTTCACATTATCATTTTCCACAGTGCTTTGTATTTTGTTCAGTGTTCGGAAATGCGGTCCATGCGGCCGCATATACGTATTCAGTCACTTGATTGGAGCACATATGCCATATGCAGTAATATACGGTTAAACCGCATATGCGGTCCGGCTATGCGGCCGCATATGCGGCCGCATATCATAACAAGATACTTTCATATACGATCCATTCGTCTTTTTTGTTTAATTCATATCATGTTGATGACACATTAACTCGATTTTTTTCGAGTAACTCTTATATCATCATTTGTATTGATGCATCTTTTCATTATTCTCGTATATACTGCATTTGTGAATATAATCTAAGGTATTCTTTTCATATTCATATTTTCCATTGTTCCTAACACTTATTAATGAACTGTTTACTGCCTTTTGAATTATCTATATAAGGAAATTCATTTTGTTTCTTCAAATAAAATATGAAATAATTTACTAACAGTCTGTCACTTTACATTTTTGTGCAAGAGATATCGATATTGATATCGCTTTGATATCATGTCGATATCGATATATCGCCGATATATCGTTATATCTAGGAATCTTTCTGAAGAAAATGCCGAAAATCGGATATATCGATATATTGATTTTGATATCGGTCCCATGTTGATACTGATATATCGGCGATATATCGCCGATATATCGGGATACGGCCTTCCATTTGTAATACATTTTATATGCAAATTCAATTTTCCCTATATTTTATGTCAACAAGTTTTGTCCATTGGAGATCCATATATATGTATAATTTTGGATGTATGATTTGTATACTTATGATTATCTTTAGCTTTTGTTATCTATAGGATCTATATATGCATTAAAGGTTTTACTATAGAATTCGTGTGTTCCCTATTAAATCCAAATTTGTATGTGTATATATATGCATTAAATTCAAAATATACACTAAAAAACAATCAATTTATAATATCATGCGTATATACTTTTTAATTATATTATCTTATTTGAATTTTTTTATTTTGGGTGATGTCAGATCATCAAAAGTTTTTATATAATCACATATTATTATTATATTTTTAATATTTCAAATTATAATATTATAAACCACATAAATCGCATATACTTCCTCATACTCCTCAGCATATCCGTTTACTCGCTTTAGACTGCATGACCGAACGAATACCGCATACCCCATTTATGAACCTTGATTCTGTTTGACTTGCTATTTTTCATTCTTTTTGGATAACATAGTAATTGTTTTTTTCAGTGTAAAAGGTGTGGTTAGCGACCTCAAGTTTTCACCTTTTTGGTTTTCAAAGAAAGTGCACTCTTTATCTTCTTATCAAACTATGGATTCATAAGAGGCCTAGATGGAAAAAGTGTCAATACCTTAATCAGAACTAGATGCTAAAAAGTAGTTTATATTTAAATTTAAGAGCAAAAGTTGACATCACTAAATTTTGATTACATGTATTCATTTTTGTTACGTTTCGTAACGAGGAAGGCTTTTATTTGAAAGAGAAAAGGTGTATATATAAGCTAATAACATATGGGTGTTACATCATATCTCATTTTTGCCATGCTACATAAAGCGTCCTACAATACTCCATTACATTATCGGTATGAAACATCCCCCCCCACAAATGACCTTGTTCCTAGTGCACCAAATCAGCCACATCACTGTGAACGGGAACGAAGCATCCTCATATTCAAAACCACACACTGATCGAATGCCTCTCCAAAAGGCGAGACAACCTTTCCACGCAACCTACGTGATGTTGACCCAACTCCAGATCTCAACAGAGAAAGGTCAAGAGAAGAATAAGTAATCCGCATCCTCCCTCACCAAACCACATCTATCGCATGTAATATCCTCCAATCTTAGCATCTGTCTCCGACCAACCTCGGTGAGGATCCTCCCAGATCTGAAGAGCCACAAGAAATTTAAACATCTATATGTAATGAGGGAAGTTTGAACATCTATATATGAGTTGTTTCAAATATCGTTCACAAGAACATGAGAGGACTTTGTAAGATGACTGAATCATCATGCACTATGCACATATCATAGTTTTCTCTCTGGTGTTTGGAAGACCGAAGACCATACATGGAGATATCACATTTACGAAACTCCTTGGTGTGGGTATATGTTGGAGGATCGAGCAACCTATTGGGATATGAACCACCAGTATCACCTCTGCTTGGATATCGGATGAACCACCAGATACGGATGTGGATGCACAATCACTCACCACCACAAAAGTACACGAAGAAAAAAGAACTAGATATGATGATGGTTGGTTACCTCTTGTGACCATCGGAGAATAAAATTACTAAGATGCAGAACGTGAACAACTCTCATCGTTCCCTCGCTTTCTCTCTTTCTTCTCTTCTCTCCCACTCTTTTTCTCTTGTGGTATTCCCTCATGTTGTAGTGTGGAGGCAATGCCTCCATCCCCCTCTATATAGCACAATTACAACCCCATAGTCATATTCCCATCATGTATAGAAATAGAATGCAACTCAACTACTATTAGGATTAGGAGTCTCATCTAATAGGATTCTTAATCCTAATGTGATCATAATCTTAACAATCTTTCTCTTGAGTTGAATTTCATTACGATCTCTTCATCGTCGTGAGTCTGCACTGAGCCATCTTCGTCATCTGCAGGTTTCCTTAGTAGGATTTCACTGACTCTGGGTGACACACCCATTACTGGACGTCCTCGACGTACCCCCTTTCAGGTACGCTCCACAATTTAGCATTGTGCCTCCTTATGCGGCACCACAAATCACACTCGCTTCTCCTTGTTGCACACTTATGCAATAGAGATGCCGATAAGTCGCCGATCACTCATCGTATTGCTCGTCCTGAGAATAACTGGAACTTCACTTGTCACGACCCTTCCTCGAGCGTATACACCCTGTTCGCATCCTCGCCCCATGCTTCACCATGCGTGCTTCCCTGCTTGCTCGGAGAACTCCCCCTTCAATGGTAACTCGATGTCATCGTAACTCGATCGTTCTCAATGAAATCAGATTCTTTTTGGTTGTAGGAATGTGTCTGACACCTGTTGGAGTTTGTACTACTTCATCAAACATGCAGAATTGCACTGATCCAATTCTCTTGACATAATGAACCTCTCCACTCCTATCTTGACTGTAGGATCATTGCATGCTTGATATGTACTAAATTGCTCCATAGATGAGCACACGTGATCCGAACAGGTCGAGTCCAGAAGCCGTCCTGAATCTACCTTAATCTTCATTGAGCGTACTAGGAAATCTCCCTCACAGAATGCGTTGGAATCCTCTTGGTCGGATTTAGAATCATCACCCTTGTTTTCTTTCTCTTTCTCATTTCTCGGACAATCGACTATTTTGTGACCCTCCTTGTTACAATGGAAGCATCTGATCAGATCTTGTGGCTTGGATCAGCCTCTGAATTTTGCCTCCCTTGATCTTGAACGTCTACCCTCAATTGCTAGTACATGACCTTCATCATTCGTTACCTCATCCGCCAATCTTCGTCGAGACTCTTTCATAAGCTGTGATACAATTATCTTGTCCAATGTGATGGTCTCCTTGTCATAAAGTAACGTCGTCACAATATGATGATAAGAAGATGGAAGAGAACTCAACTAGATAGGTATCTTATTCTCTCCCTGATGAGAAATTCTCCTCAAGAGACATGTCAGAATCTTGTTGAATTAATCTAAGTGCACTTTGAACTTTGTCCCGATGCTCCCATAAAGCTTCTTCTTCGTCAATAGTCGGTTCGTCAAAGATTTGAACTTGTATCATCCCTCGAGCTTCTTCCAAGCCTCCGTTAGATCTTCCAGATTGACGACTTCGTGAAGAGTGTTGTCTGCTAATAACAATTGTATTATACTGCTTGTGAGATCCCTTAACCCCTTCCATTCTTCATCTTGCATCTAATCTGGCTCCTATTCATTATCCCGGAGAGTTTTTACAAGTCCTCGCATGTGCATATTCTTCACCCGCGTTGCCATAAGGTGAAGTCGTTCTTCCCGTTGAAGGGTTCCACATAGAATGATGCTCCACTCGATGATAATTTCGCTGTCCGCTTTGCTATCATACCTCCTTGTATGATGATGATCTGAAAAATCAGAGCAGAATCCTCCTGATCTGAATCGTCCAACTCGTCCGGAGTACGCAAAAGATCCTATATGGATTCCTGGATCACCTCAAAGATTTGAACTTGTATCATCTCTCGAGCTTCTTCCAAACCTTCGTTAGATCTTCCAGATTGACGACTTCGTGAAGAGTGTTGTCTGCTAATAACAGCTGTATTATACTGCTTGTGAGATCCCTTAACCCCTTCCATTCTTCATCTTTCATCTTCTTTGGCTCCTTTTCTTTATCCCAGAGAGTTTTTACAAGTCCTCGCGTGTACATATTCTTCATCCGCGTTGCCATAAGGTGAAGTCGTTCTTCCCGTTGAAGGGTTCCACATAGAATGATGCTCCCCTCGATGATAATTTCGCTGTCCGCTTTGCTATCATACCTCGTTGTACGGTCTGAGCAGAATCCTCCTGATCTGAATCGTCCAACTCATTCGGAGTACGCAAAAGATCCTTTATGGACTCTTGGATCACCTCAATCGAATTCTAGATGCTCCCGATCTTAATAGTTCCCCTTAACTGTTGGTTCTTCGCAACGTCTGGAGAAGGCGTACCCTTTGCGTCACGTCATCTTCTTGATATCGAACTTCTATCTGATCCACCACATCGTATCCTTTGGTGTCGTAGAATTCGTCTCTGATACCAGTTGTTGGGAAACGAACTACCGGATATGGATGCGGATGCGCAATCATCCACCTCCACACAAGCACGTGAAGAAAAAGAGAATTAGATTTGATGATGGTTGGCCACCTCGCGTGACTATCGAAGAAGAAAATCATTAAGATGAAGAATGAGTACAACTGTCACCGTTCCTTCGCTCTCTATCTCTCTATTCTCTTCTCTCCCACTCCTTTTCTCTTGTGGTGTTCCCTCTTGCTGTTGTGTGGAGGCAATGCCAACATCCCTCTCTATTTATAGCTCAATTACAACTCCATAGTACTATTTCCATCAGGACAAGAAATAGAATGGAACTCAACTACTTGTAGGATTAGGAGTTCCATCCATCAGGATTCCTAATCTTAATATGACCCTAGTTCTAACACAACCAACCCTCTTCCTCCAGCATCAGTCTATGTTTGGCAACACGAAGGTCATGCTTTTCTAAGTAGAGTCGATGCTTGACATCTGCAAGTATCCACGACTAAGAGCATATTACCACATCATACTGCCATTAGCTCCTTTTGTAGTCATGTGGACAACAAGTGTCTGCTTTGCTCTGCATAAGGCCACCTACCTTGTCCATGTCAACCAATAGAGGTTATACTTGTGGACTGTAAGTTGAGGCACTAGATAAGGCAAATTATACATGCCACAATCAGTAATGACAACATCCCTCTTCCTCGTGAAAGTCCAAATACACCTCGTGAAAGATCAAAAACCCCATTAGGGGGAGGATGTGTTGCAACTTGAATGGTGAAAGTGTGTAGATGGACATCCAATAACCATCATGTGAAAATCGAATACTCAATTTATCTAATGTATTAACAAGCCAACACATGAACTCTATATCTAATGAATTGGAGAATGCTTATCCCCCCACAGACGTAGCCATTGAGGGATTTTTCATTTTGAACTAGGCGACCGTCCCTCACGTTCTTCACTCCATTGTACCTTCTTTGATTATTGCATGTTGGACCTAATTCATGTAGATATATTGTTTACTTCTATCATCTCTGCAGTATGGTGCATTCGATTACTTATGTCGTATTGTACTGTAGTCTAGAGCTACAAGTGGAATGTTTGTAGAGGATCAACCTTTAGATTAAGTTTCTTTTTTTCATACTCAACTACTCTCTTGGCATGCTCCCTCAAGGATTTTTTTGTTGCAGGGCATACTTAAATTAAAATTTGACATGGTAGTTGATATTTGGTCATTAGACCAATCTGTGTCTAATTAGATGAACACCAGGCAGGTATTTTTTTTAATTATAGGGGGAAGGGAGGGGCTGAACCCTGATCATTGGAGCAGGAGTCCATTGTTCAATCAAGAGACCATTAAGTGGGTTCCGTTAGGCATGTATTTGGTGGTTGATGTTTTGGCCCATCTCTGGACCTATTTGGCAATTTTGACTTTGCCAGGCCTTGATTCAATCTAACCAATTAAGAATAGATCTTGGTCCTCGGTGGACTGACTTGTTTAATCTTCTTGTCTATCAACTTTTCTATACCAATACTAGAGTACACGATCCTATTGCTATTGGAGTATGCGTCCATTGTGTGTAAGCGGGTAATTGGATCCCTCTAGGGTCCAATTACCACACTCACTTACGTTTAGTCTCACATCTGTTTTTTTGGGAATTGGAGACTCAGTGGGAGCTATATAAGAAGCCCCACACCTATTTTATCAGATGAGAAAAAGTGGATAGAAAACACAAGCCCTTGTGCATTCTCCCATGGTTTCATTCCGCTCCTTAGGGAGTAGGGTACTACATAAAATCCCGGTGTTCTCCATGTTTATTCTATTTCTCTGATATTATGCTTTCACATTCTCGACTTCTAACATGGTATCAGAACGGGTCGATTCTTGATTGATTTTGAAGATTAGTTATTCATGTTCATATATTGTTCAAGATCGTTCAAGTTCGAGTTTCAATTTTTAGGGTTTCTCGAAACCCTAATTTTCACTTGTAACAAAATTCTGGAAGATCGATTCGTGCAGATTTATTATTGTCCGATTCAAGTTCATGTTCGTGATTGTTTAAGATCTACTTATAGGTTTTTTCTTACAAAACCCTAAATCAACAAGAAATACCGAAGATTCATGTTCTGAAGATTGTCATCTACGTTAGAGATTCGAGGGTTTTGTGAAACCCTAATTATGCACACATCATCTCCAGCACTCCTGCTATCTCCGGCATGGGATCTCCATGTTGTTGTGCAAAGTTCCTGCACCACATATTGCTTCTCCCATTGTTGTAGAAGTCGTCTGACTAGGCCGACTAGTCGAGTCAGGGGGGATAGCCAACTCGGCTAGGCCTAGTCGACCATTAGACAGTCAACCCGACTAATCGGGCCGACTAGCCGACCGACCACTCGGTCGACTTTTACATAGAGTTTTTTTTAGTTTTTACTTTTTTCTAAAGCAAACTTATTCTATTATGCTTAATGTTACATTTAATGTCAATTATTTCATTTGTTTCATTACAATAGTATAGAATGTGTACAAATATTCTTTCAAAAAAAGAAAATATGCAATATATAAGAATATATGTATAAAAATGATTAATATATTTAAAATAATTATAAAATTCAAAACCAACTAATGACCGACTAAATTCGATTACCCGCACGACTATTGATTAATCCTTAGTCAGTGACCCCGCCAACCGAGTACTGACTACCAATTTAAGCAACCTTGTCTTCTCTAGATCGAGTCTATCAAGGATCACAAATGCCTTCTAAGGTTCCATCCAAGCTATATTCATCTCCCACGTGTTAATCGAAGAAGCAACCATAGAGGTGGCACCAACCACCTCCCTCTAGGTTTGCACCGCCAAGGTCGAATGTCTCGCGCAAGGCCTTTGTGCATGCAAAGGCATGGGACTTCTCATCTCGGTGGCACCTCACATACACAACAACGATGATCTCTGCACGAGTTGAAGAAGCACCAATCCTCCACAGATTAGCCCTATGCGAGTCATTCTCCAAGCTATCTCACCTTGGCGGCAAACCCTTTTTTTCTCAACGCAAATGCCATCGCCATCCACGAAGCATCAGGCGATGGTGGTCTTCTAGCAGCAGCCCTGCTCTCTTCTCAGTTCTAGGTAGGCAGAGCCCTCCCTCATGCATAGATCGTCCATCATCTCTGAGTTATACAAGAGGCAACACCAATACAGGACAACACCGAGGAGCAAGGTGCTTCGCCAACCCCTTCTCTCCAACTGGAGATAAAGAAGAAGATGAGCAAGAGGTGGTACTACCGACCTCTCGTTGGCGCCTCCTTCCACGCTGCAGTGCCGATCCCAGGCGACACCAACAATCGATCGAGAAAGCCCCATTGGGGTCAATTGGAGTTGGGTTTCCACTAGGGGAATCCTAAATTGCAGCAACTCCTTGCATTATTTATTTATTTTCATTGAAAATTTTGTAAGAACTAGTTGGGCCAAAATATGAAGAGAGAGAGAGAGGGAGAGAGGTCCCAACATCAAAAAAAAAAGAAAAAAAGCCTAAAAATGGGCTACTATTTAAAAAAGGAAGAGGAGGGGAGCCAAGCTAATGAGCCCAAAGTTGAGCCTCATTGATTCAAAAAAATGGGAATAATTTTTTAAGAAAAAGGACCGTATAAAAAAATCATACGAAAAAATTTGCGGAACCGAAAGAAGAGTAAAAATTGAGATTGACTTATGTGATTCATTGGTTCCTTCCCATCTTCTTGTCTTCTTTTTACTTGGTCGATGTCATCTTTTCCAACCAGTATGGGAGAAGGGGAGAGTATTATGTAGAGTTCTACAGATTGTTCAGATCAGAGTCTACATGTCAGATTTAGACTCTCCAGTTCTTTAGATTCTATACAGACTCTGCATATCAGATGTAGACTCTACAAATTAGTTCAGAGTCTTTAGTTCAAGGCGCACACGTATGCGGTCTTTGTTTGAGAAGTCCCCATATTTGATCTGATCGGCTCAGGATTTCCATGTTATCCGTAGGGACTCCAGAGTAGAGATCTCATTCTCTAAGTCATTGTGGGCTAGGGTTTTCATGCGGTTTCATAGGGACTCCAGAGTAGAGATCCCATCTTTGGGCAGTATGGGAGAGACCCAGTTCTCCGACGAGGAGACTTTCAGACTTCATTCTTTAATGACCGTGGACTCCAACGAGGATGTTTTCACAGCTTTTTCCAATTTGGCCCTTTAGAGAGATGGATCAACTACGAACCAGAGTTCTCCAAGTTGAGACTCAATGTAGTTTCAGTAACTCCGATAGACACGATACAGAGCACATGTTTTCGGACGAGGAGATCCAGTTCAACTCACACTCCAACCATTTTGTTCCTCCTCACCAACACGTCATGAGAAGCAATGTCCTCGACATTAGTCAACAGTAGAGTAAGCGTTGAGTTGATATTGTCTGTAGTGCCTTGTATTGTGAGCTTGAGATTTCTTTCTGTGTCCAAGCTGAGCATTGCACCCTTCATCTTAAGGGGGAGTGTTGGAGTATGCGTCCATTGTGTGTGGGTGGGTAATTGGACCTTGAAGGGTCCAATTACCACGCCCACTTTTGTTTAGTCCCACATCGGTTATTTGTGGGACTTAAGACTCAATGGAGGCTATATCAGAAGCTCCACATTGTATCAGCTGAGAAAAAGTGAATAGATTACAAAAGCCCTTCTCCCGTGATTTCATCCCGCTCCTTAGGAAGTGTTTCACGTAAAATCCTGGTGTTCTCCATATTTATTATATTTCTCTAATATTACGTTTTCACATTCTCGAATTCTAACAATTACTTTTGGTATGGTCCCCTTACTCTTTATAAGATTACACAACTATGGCACCATAATAAACTTAATGTTAGATAACAGTTATAAACTTATAATAAATGTAAAAAACATACTTTAATAGACTATCATGTGTCGATAGCTTCAAAACCGCATTTTATCTATGATTAATGGGAGTGGCACCATTAATTGCGTGAAGAATCTCATTGTACCAAAACAGTCCTAGAATGGATGGCTTGGGTTGGGCCTGCCAACCCACTTTTGGCTGAACCTGCATGATCCACTTTGGCGATCTTGGTTGGACGGATTCGTTTGAAGTTCTAAATGGTTGGCATAGTTATTGGCTCAGATCCTGATCAAGCCATGAATATCAAGTCAGGCTGACCCCGCCCATCGCTATTCCTATTCTCTGTCACCTTGTTGAATATGCAACTCTAACCTAGTTGGTATGTGGGGAAACTTATATGTCATATATTGCACACCCATCATGTTTTCACACTTTTAAATGGAGGACCACTTATTTTTAGACGTAGGATCACTCTTCAGGTTTTCACACTAACCCACACATGTAAATTGATATTGTAGAGATAGTTTCTAGTATTATTATCTCTTTATGTATCTTGTCGTTATTTCTTTATCTTTTATAGACCTCTCTGTAATTTACCCTTAAGGTCTCTCCCTATATAAGAGAGCCTAGGGTTTTTCCTGAATGATATCGAAGACTCTTTTCCCAACATGGTATCAGAGCCGCCCTAGGGCTCTCCACACCCGCCGCCCCCTTCCCCACCCGCTGCCCTCTCCTCGGCGCCTCTCACGCCGCCGCCTCTCTTCGGTTCCGATCTCCGGTAGCCGCCTCTCTTTCCCTAGGGCTTCCGCGCCTCGCCCTAGGTCTAGGTCTCGCCCTCGGCCTCCGTGCAAGTCCCAGGCCACCGCCAGCGGCCTCCGCGCGGATCCCAGCCCACCGCCAGAGGCCTCCAGCCTGCCGCCAGAGGCCCCAGCCTGCCGCGTTAGGCTCCCAGGAGGTCCCAGCCAACCGCGCAACCTCTAGGCGGCCCCCAGGCGGCACCCAGCCAGCCGCTTCAAGGGCTGTAAGCCTTTTCTGAGGCATGCCCTAGTCCTCTCTTCGTCCGATATATGGATTTGAATGCGTAACGTCTACATACACACTCAAACCCGATGCAGTTGGTGTAGACATTCATCACCGTGTCTTATATACCCTAGTTCTTCTCCAAGCAGCAGTATGTCAGAATCGAAAGTCGATTTGCCCTCCACCGGCACATTCAAAGGTCCTGCACCAATAGTGAAGATGGACGGGTCTAACTATGAGCTCTGGGCTATGCAGTTCATGAGCCTCATGAAGTCTAATGGTAAGAAGCACATTCTTACCGAGGATGAGCCTGCAGAGAAGACATGGATCTATGCCTCATGGGAGGCTGATGACGCCTATGCAAAGGTCTGGTTGTCTGGTACATTGACGATGGAGATTGCTAATGACGTCCTCCATCAGCCCACTGCTATGACAATGTGGGACATTCTTGCCGCTACATATTCGCATGTGCGAAATGAGACAAAGATGTTGCAGCTTCAGCATGACATTTTTACAATGAAGTAGAGCAATAGATCTCTCCATTCCCTATACACATCCCTAAGAGGGATGTTTGAGAAGTTATACAGTACCATTCCACTCACTGCTACTCCTGAACAACAGAAGACGTTTCGGAACGCCACCATGGTGGGTGTTCTACTTGCGGTTCTTGATCCTGAGTATGATGTCGCCTGGTCCCAGATCCTAGCTGATGCAGTTATTCCTCCAGTGGGGGATGTTTACAGAAGGCTCAATCGCATTCCAGTTTCCTCCAGCACTTCTACTCCACCCCCATCAGCGATGTCAATCTCGCGTGGGAGAGGTGGACCGCCTTCTTCTCGTGGTTGTGGACGTGGCCGTGGACCCCAGGGAAGGGGAGGTCGCTTCAGTCAGACATGCTCCTATTGTCACCGAACAGGACATTCAGAGGAGACATGCTATTCTAAGCATGGTTTCCCAGCATCGGCACGTGTTGCAGAGCACTCTCAGTCCCCATTACCGTCTACTGCAGATAATCGATTTGACGAACTTGTGGCCCGTCTCCGAGATATTATGCCACATTCATCTGGTGATTCTGCCTCTGCTAGTTCATCAGCCGCTGCTAGTACCTCAGGTAGATATACTGCATTCACACCATCTCATGATATATCTGACTGGGTTATAGATTCCGGAGCCATACATCATCTCTGCCGAGATAGAGGTCGATTACAGGCCTACAAGGACATTCCTCCCGACCGATCAGTGCAGATAGCAGATGGTACCCATTCGCCCCTTGTTGGACAGGGGGAGGTCTCCCTATCCTCCACTATACAGCTACAAAACGTCCTACATGCTCCTGAGTTCTCAATGAATTTGCTATCTATTAGTCAGATTACGAAAGATTTGAATTGTCGTGCTATATTTGACCCGTCTTCTCTCATTTTTCAGGACATACTCACGGGCAAGGTAATTGGCTGTGGCTCTGAGCATAATGGTTTCTATCGGCTGGTTCGGGATTCCTATGCTGGCGTCTCCTCTCATTCTGCTGGACCAGTCTCTCCGTACATCTGGCATCTCCGGTTTGGTCACCTTCCGCTCCAGAAAATGTGCCATTTTCTGCCTTAGATCTCTCCTAGTTTGTCTTTTCACTGTGAAGCATGTCAGTTGGGAAAGCATCATAGGTCGAGCTTTCCAAGTCGTCAGAGTCGGAGCAGTAGCTCCCCATTTGAGTTGTTACATATAGATATATGGGGTCCGAGTCGTGTTCCCGATCATCAGGGGCACATGTTTTATCTTGTGGTAGTGGATGATTTTTCTCATGTGTCATGGGTCTTTCTTTTGAAGAATAAATTTGAAGCAGGAGATGTGATCAAGAATTTGATTAATGAAGTGCACAATGTTTTCTCTTTCTCAGTCAAATATGTTCGGACGGATAATGCCTTAGAATTTTGTACACGCTCACTTTATCAATTCCTTTCATCAAAGGGTATTATTCACCAAACCACTTGTGTGTATGCACCACAACAAAATGGTGTGGCGGAAAGAAAGCATCGCCATCTCTTGGATATTACTCGTACACTGTTGATTCGGAGTTGTGCTCCTATCTCATTCTGGGGCGACACTGTTCTTACTGCATGTTATCTGGTCAATCGAATGCCATCCTCAGTTTTTGGTGAGAAGATACCTATCTCTCTTATTTTTCTAGACAAGGAGTTATTCTCACTGACTCCACGTGTCTTTGGTACTGAGGCTTTCGTTCATCGTCTATCTCCCGGACTTGACAAACTCTCTCCTAGAGCAGTCAAGTGCGTCTTTGTTGGTTATTCCAGGACTCAAAAGGGCTACCGGTGTTATGACCCTACGACTAAGAGGTACTTCGTGAGTGCTGATGTCACTTTCTTTGAGTCTGTCATGTATTTCTCTCCTGCAGGTGACAGAATGGTACCATCCACTACCACTGATGATATCTATGTTCCTCCACCACCTACACCGAGTTCACCTGAGTCGTCCCCTGTGCCTGTTCCCACACCAGCACCACCACCACCACCACCTCCACCTCCACCAATTTCACGGCCTATCATATCACCGTTACTTAAATTCTATACGCATCGGTCAGGTCCTGCTCAGACTACACATTAGCTAATCATCACGCCTCAGGTATGTTCAGATGGCATTACTACTGACGGGTCAGGTTTGGTACATGTGCAGGATCCTTCAGTACAGGACAACACTAGCCCATCCAGTACAGCCGATGATGATCTTGATGTTCCGATTGCTATTTGGAAGCAGAGGCAATGTGCCTCTTATCCATTTGCTTCACAGGTTTCCTTCCACCGTCTCACTGGTGATTTTCAGATATTTGCCACAGCCTTGTCTTCCGTGGATATACCGCGGACATACCAGGAAGCTTTGAAGAATGATCGCTGGAGATTAGCTATGGAAGAAGAGATGAGGGCCTTGCTGTCCCGTGGCACATGGTCTTTGGTCCCTGCACCTCCTGATGCATCCGTTGTGAGCTGTAAGTGGGTCTTCACAGTCAAATATCATGCAGATGGCACGTTGGATAGGTACAAAGCACGCTTGGTTGCCCGTGGGTTTACACAAACCTATGGCATGGATTACATGGATACATTCTCTCTAGTGGCGAGACACTCTACCCTTCGTATTCTCTTATCAGTTGCTGTGGTCCGTGATTGGAGTATATCTTAACTAGATGTCAAGAATGCCTTTCTGTACGGGGACTTACAGGAGGAAGTCTACATGCAACAGCCACCTGGGTTTACTGCTGATGGGAAGAAGTAGATGGTCTGTAGACTTCACAAGGCGATATATGGCCTCAAGCAGAGTCCGAGAGCATGGCTCCAGAAGCTGTCCAACCTAATTGAGCAACATGGATTCAAGAGGTTAAATGCCGATCACTCGTTGTTTGTCCAGAAGTCATCGGCAGGTACGGTTGTCATTATGGTCTATGTGGATGATATTCTTGTTACAGGAGATGATGTTCAGGGCATAGAGAGGGCGAAGGCATTCCTAGTCCGTTAGTTCGTTACAAAGGATCTTGGAACCCTAAGATATTTTCTGGGGTTGGAATTTGCAAGCAATGCACAGGGCTTGGTGATGACACAACGGAAGTACATTACAGACTTCCTGATTGAGACTGGCATGGATGGGTGCAAACCATCAAGTATTCCCATGGACCCTAGCATGAAGTTGTATGATGGTGATACTGATGAAGTAGATAAGAGGAGATATAGAGAAATGGTGGGAAAACTCCTCTACATTACCATAACTCGTCCAGACATTGCATTTGCAGTTAGCAGGATGAGTCAATTTATGGAGCTGCCAAGACAGGTTCACATGGATGCTATACACATGATACTGAGGTATCTGAAGTCTTCTCCAGGGTCAGGGCTTCTATTCAGAAAGGGCACAGACTTATCCATCTCAACGTGTGCAGATGCAGATTATGCAAGATGCCCTAAGGATCGAAAATCAACCTCAGGGTTCGCAGTGTTTGTTGGAGGCTCTCTGGTTTCTTGGAAAAGCAAGAAACATACTGTTGTGGCAAGGTCCAGTGCCGAATCCAAATATAGGGCCATGGCTCAAGCCAGCACGGAAATGATGTGGGTTCGTTCCGTACTAGAAGATCTACATGTAGCCGTGCCCCTACCTATGAAGCTTTAGTGTGACAATCAGGCAGCATTGTTCATTGCCAACAATCCAGCTTTCCATGAAAGGACCAAGCATATTGAAGTTGACTGCCATTACACTAGGGACTTGATCCAGAGAGGATTGATATCTACTGCACATGTGAGCTCAGGAGATCAGACTGCAGATGTATTCACGAAGCCACTGCTCAGAGGACCTTTTCAGAGATGTTCATCCAAGCTGAGCATGATAGACATCTACGCTCCACCTTGAGGGGGAGTGTAGAGATAGTTTCTAGTATTATTATCTCTTTATGTATCTTGTCGTTATTTCTTTATCTTTTATAGGCCTCTCTATAATTTACCCTTAAGGTCTCTCCCTATATAAGAGAGCCTAGGGTTTTTCTTGAATGATATCGAAGACTCTTTTCCCAACAGATATCATCATCTGGCAATAGAATGGACCAGATTACAACATTGACCTAAGGGCTAAGGTGATATATATTAGTAGTCATCGTTGTATATGAGCTTGTTGCATGGGTATTTATGCTCATGTTTTCTTTTTTTCCTGTCTTCATATCTAATCAGAAGGTGATTTGATGGTTTCAATGTTGGCAATGACTCAAAGTTAATAAATAGTTGAACACAACATAGAAGAGAGCAATTTTTGCAGTGTTCATAGGCATTCATGATTTTGATTGGATATTTCATGTAAACACGATTTTGCTTGGATATATGTGCAATATCTAATATTTATTAAGTTATATGTAAATACACCGCCAATATTTCCTTCAGCCTTGAGAACTTCATGTCTGTTCGTCGATGATCATCAAACGAGAACTTTATAAGTGATGTTTATCTGTAGCTTGTTTAGTAATGAAAATGTGATGACTGATTTTGGCCACAATCCTTTAATCTCCTTGACCTTTTTCTCTGCAGGATACTTGTGACATAAAAATATCGTCAATCATGTCAAAAATCATTTTTGTTTGTTAACTTCTTTTTACATAGATTTATTTTCTTAAGATTTCGATTTACTTGCAGAAAGGAAAGATCATGCTAGGCCATTCTATTTCTTTCGAAATGGCGAGGAATAACAAATACAAAATGGAGGAAAGATGAAATTTTCGGTCAGCATTTGGATTTTCACTGTTAATTTGACTTGAATCATAACCACTTGTTGGGCTGCTGATGTGGTTGATCTGTATCCTGACTTCAGATTGGTCGAGAGCTGTTGGGCCAGGATTGCTGGCATGTCTGATCTGTGTCCTGCTTTCTGATTGGCTGAGAGCTGTTGGGCCTGGATTGTTAACATATCTGATCTGTGTCATGCTTTCTGATTGGCTGAGAGTTGTTGGGATGGATTGCTGAATACTAATGGTATTCTTCTGTTGTAGTATAAAAAGGGCCTTAGGGCCACCATATACTTCATTCCTGATCTGATCATGCTTCTCATCCCATATCTGTACTTTATCAGTATCCTCTGTATTATCTTTTTCTCCATATAGTGAAATCGATCGCCGCCGCCCAAAGGCCTAACCCATTTACGGGTGAATCTTGTAAATCCGTTTGTTTGCATCTTGCTTGTTTGATCGTGTTTTTTGCGCGTTTGCTTCCGCGATTCGCAACAAACTGGTATCAGAGCTTTCAGGTTCCGTTATAATCATCCAACAAGATGACATCGTACAATCTGAAGATCGAGAAGTTCACGGGGAAGAACAGATTCAGTCTATGCAGATCAAGATGCACACCCTTTTGAAGCAGCATGGCATCTGGGTACCGTTAGATCATGAACGAGCTAAGGCACTCGAGCCGTCTGAGTTGACGGTATAGGAAGAAAAGGCGCACTCGACGATCATGCTATGTTTGGCGGGCGAGATTATCGCGCAGGTTGATGAGAATTCTGCGGCCGGTCTGTGGTCGAGACTGGAAAGTCTATACATGACGAAGTCTCTGATTAACAAGTTGCTCTTGAAGCAACGTTTGTTCTCTCTCCGCATGCATGAAGGTACATCTCTTAAAGAACATTTAGATCGTTTAAATACATTATTGATGGATTTAAGAAACGTAGATGTTAAGATTGAAGATGAGGATGTTGCCTTGATTTTATTGGTTTCTCTTCCATTATCATTTGAGAATTTTGTTCAATCATTCATTGTGGGAAAAGAATCCATAACCTTAGAGGAAGTTCGCGCGAGTTTGCATACGCGTAAACTTCGACATATGGCTATTGGGATGCAGGACTCTAATACTGCAGGTTTGGTTATGACTCATGAGAAGAGTCGTACCGGTTTTGACTACACAAAGAATGGAAATAAGAGGTCCAAGAGTTACAATGCTAGGGACATATGCAATTACTGCAAGGAACATGGACATTGGAAGAAAGACTGCCCAAAGAAGGCCACAATTGCTGCAGTGGCTCAAGGTGACAGAGATTCTGAAGATGATTTCGTTCTCTCCGTCACAGATCCGAAGACGACAGATAGCACTTGGATTCTTGATTCAGGTTGTTCTTACCATATGACTCCTAATGAAGATTGATTCTGCACCTATGAGAAGATAGATGGTGGAAACGCCGTCACAGGGAGTAATACAACGTGCAAGATTGTAGGGATCGACTCTATGAAGATCAAGATGCATGATGGAGTCGTGAGGACTGTGACAGAAGTACGACATGTTCCTGACATGAGGAAGAACCTGATATCTCTTGGAGTCTTGGACTCTAAAGGATACATGTACAACGCTGAAGGTGGAGTCATGCAGGTGGCCAAAGCTGGGGTTGTTGTCATCAAGGGCAACAAGCAGAAGACCTTATATGTCTTGCAAGGGTCTACAGTTCTTGGGAGTAAGTTCAAGTGTTGTTTGGACTTGCTCAATATCGACAGTGGCAATAGCCCCAAGGAGGGGCTGGCGGCAGCACGGTGAAGCTTGGCGAAGCTTCTCTAAGGAGAAATTTCAAGGTGAATATTGTTTATAATTTCTTGATTCCTGTTATCTCAATTTCAAGTGGTGAATTATAGTAGTGGTTAATTCTGCTATATGAGAATTCAACCCCAATGGAGTCTAGCAGTGGCTAATTCTACTAGTGGAGAATTCAACTCATGGAGGAGTATAGTAGTGGTTAATTCTGCTAATGGAGAATTCAACTCATGATGGAGTAATAGTAGTGGTTCATTCTAGTATATGAGGATTCAATTCGAGGTAGAGATTGTTAATTTGACTTAATCCTAACCACTTGTTGGGTTGCTGATGTGACTGATCTATATCCTGACTTCAGATTGGTTGAGAGATGTTGGGTCAGGATTGCTGACATGTAGGGGTGTAAACGGACCGAACCTGAGCGAACCTATATATTTTAGGTTCGGTTCGTTTATTTAATCGAGCCTAAACTTGTGTTCAGGTTCGGTTCGTTTATTTTCGAACCGAATCCGAATCGAACCTCTTTTTAAACGAATCGAACCTAAGCGAATATCGAACTTAAGAATTCTCTAATAGGAGGGAGTGAAAAGAAGAGAAATGGAAATATATATGTGTATTTACAGTTAGAATAAATATTCATTTAGTTTTTTATCTAACTCATCTTCATCTTTTGAAAAATTAGATTAATAAGGATTCATCTCTTTGAAAAAAGTATAATTATTATATATTTTATATATATTCAGATGAGAATAAGGAATAAGAATAATGCGGAAATATTCGATAAGTAATGTTTGTACTTGTTCTGTTGATTTGAAGATAAAGAAAGGAAAAGTACTAGACCATTGATGATAGATGTTGTAAACATGATGTGACTATTTATTTTTGGATAGTTTATACCGAGATAAAACCTAGTTATCACGTAAATATCTAGTTATCTCTAGACAAAATTCACTTACCCTGGGATAAAAACCACTCATCTCAAAATAAGTCCACTTCTACGGACAAGGATTTGTAAATATGTATATGTATATGTTTATCGAGCTTTTAACGAATCGAACTTGAGCGAACCTATGATTTTTAGGTTCGGTTCGTTTATTTAATCGAGCCTAAACTTGTGTTCAGGTTCGGTTCGTTTATTTCCGAACCGAATCTGAATCGAACTTTTAGCGAGCCGAACCTGAGCGAATATCGAACTTGAGAATTTTCTTACACCCCTACTGACATGTTTGATATGTGTCCTGCCTTCTGATTGGCTGAGAACTTTTTGGTCAAGATTGCTGACATGTCTGACCTGTGTCCTGCTTTCTGATTGGCTGAGAGCTGTTGGACCTGTATTGCTGACATGTCTGATCTGTGTCCTACTTTCTGATTGGCTGAGAGCTGTTGGTATGGATTGTTGAATACTAATGGTATTCTTCTATTGTAGTATAAAAAGGGCCTTAGGACCACCAGATACTGCAATCCTGATTCTGATCATGTTTCTCATCCCATATCTGTATCTTCTCAGTATCCTCTGTATTACCTTTTTCTCTGTATAGTGAAATCGATCTCCGTCGCCCAAGGACGTAGCCCCTTTACGAGTGAACCTTGTAAATTCGTGTGTTTGCGTCTTGCTTGTTTGATCGTGTTTTTTGCGTGTTTGCTTCCACAATTCGTAACATTCACTTTGATGGAATTGACGAGAGCAACATTCATACATTAGACCTGATGCGGCATATTAAACAGTCAAACCGTCTGCTATTAATTTTGGTGTGTTAAACAAGCCTTAGATTCTTGTCTTTGGTATGACAGCAGCCTGGTAGTTACCATTACCACCTCAAAGTCCTCTGTGGTCAAATAGTCAAAAGAGAAGGGGGGAGCTTTTAAAAAATATTGTTCCTGGGACGTGGGGCCGAGAATGTCCAAAAGATGGTCATGTGGTCCTTATAGGGCGGCTTCATCAAAACACTTGCACGGAATCTAGAAATTGGGGATTTGGTTTATACATGAAACATTTGTACTTTGATATTTTAAAGGTCATTAAGTTAGACTTTTTCCTTTTCCCTTTTTCTTCTCCTCTAGTCTAGTATCAACTTGCCCTTCAAGTGATCCGTTTCTAAAGAGAAATTACCACCTTTCTCTCTCTCTCTCTTTTTTAAACAAACCAGGATGAATGTTTATCTCCTGCATACAGATGCTTCTGAAGGGGACAAAGCAATTTGTTCTCAATGCTGCTTATACTTGGCATTTTGCCAATTGTAGTACATGACAACTGATTTTTAAATTTTCTACTGTTTTAACAGGAGAGCTCTCTCAACACCGTAAATTCACGGAAAAACTCCGGCAGGCACTTATGAACAGGGCTACGGTTTTTTTGGCAATCAGGTTGCCGCTGCACTTCCTTTAGCAATCGTTCTGGATTCGCCATCAGCTACTGCTGAGGATCACCCTCCTGGATGATCTTACTCCCTATGAATCTCAGTTAGCTGTATAATTAGCTCGATGTGTCTCGTTCTGTCATCTATTTAACCGCTTTGTGCCCAAATACTAATCTCACATGAACTTTTACCTTGTTAAAGGCTTGCTTTCTTGCATGCATGACAGCAGCTGCCGCAGCTTCCTTTGCGCACAGGCTTCCCAGTCCACAAGGAAGCTCAAAAGAATGTGCATATACATGTATACACATCTACGCAATGTTCTGCTTTCTCGCTCCTCGAAAGCTCGGATTGCCGTGTATGCAAATGATGCCGTGGAACTGAAAGAGAAGGCTGCTGCCATCACATTGATCTCTTTTCCTTTGATCTATGCTGGGTTGGGGCTTGTGCTGGTGAAACTTCTTTTGACTGATTGAGACAAAGCTTCAAATGCTCTCTTTCGAGAGCCCTTACTCTGCATGCACAATCTAATCTTTAATGTGTTGAAACAGAAGTAAAGCTTGATATTCTTGTCAGTTACCGTTGGTTTCTTTATCTAGGATTCGCCCTTACTCTTGTTTCACTTTTGTGTTCGATTATGATACAAGAAAAGCACATGCTGCATTTTCCTTTTAGGGCTATTTGTCAGGCTAAATGTTGGGCATGTCTTGATTAAAAAATATCCTGCAATGTAGACTATGTTTGTACCCACTTCAATGTGCATTGTGCCCATCACTCAAAAGACCAGAATTCAAATCTCCCCTTGCGGGGGTTGTGATTGGTACCCGACATTCAGCATAAAAAATAACCGGGATCTTTCAACATGGATTTGAGCAAAAATCCATCTATCCGATCCTACTTAAAGTGGGAGAAGGCTTTACCATTTTTTGTAGACTGTGTTTGGATATGAATTAACAGCGTTGTGCTAGCATCGTTTTGGTGAGACTGTATCGATGTTTATGTGCTTAGAAGAGAGTATGAAGCATAGGTTCGTCAAATCAGTTGTAGTTTAAGGGGAGGTCCTCAAACTTTTCACTTGATATCATTGTGGTCTTCACATACAAATGTAATGATATCAGATGGATTGTTTGAGGACTCAAATGCGATCCTTAAAATTAAATTAATCGGGAGTAGTTCTAGGGATCACATTGTTATATCTAAAATAGTTCAAGACTTGTGTCATTGCATTTGTAAGCTTGGAATCACATTGATGTTGGATGAAAAGTTTGTGTACCTTCACGTAAACTATTAAAATTAATTGAGATATTGTGAGCATGCGTGTATTTTTTTCATTTACTTTTCCATTTTTGGAACTTGCTTAGCATTGTTTGGGTCAATCGTGGCGTTATTTAATGGAAAATAGGAACACATTTGTTGGATCCAAATTGTCATTTGTGGCTACATGTGTAGGCCGACATGCTTTGATGACGAACATCTTCTTTGAACCACAAACGTGCGATGCACTCTTATACTTTGCCTAGAGAGTCTCTGCATGTTATTGGACCATTTGTTATTTTGCTTTGTTATTTTTGTGGTTTTTCCAACTCTTTGGTCCACTGGCGCTTACTTTATTGGATGGAGCATCTTTTTAAAATAGATACGTATATGGATATCATTTTGGTATATGCTAATATTTCTATCCGTACATCTTTTTTCATATATAAGTGTATTTTAAATTATTTTTAATTACATTTGACATCGTTGGAAAACATGGGATGCTCTTGCGCCTTTTTTCCACCTTTTTATTTATTTTTTACAAAATACGGCATGTATATATATTCCAATATGACATTCGAATTTCATCAGAAACAGACTCTTATGACTTCTATCTAGAATAGATAATTTTAACGGTCTAAACGTTGCTATAATCGATCTGTTCTAGATGGAGTGTATACAAGTCTTCATTTCTGACGAAATTTGAATGACATATTAGAGGTATATATAGATTAATATATATGGCGATACTTTAAAAAAGTAAAAAAAACTGTGAACAAATCGTTTAGGGTAGCCCCATCAAACCCAACATAATTTATATATGCATTACCATATAAATGATATGAGTTCATTTAGGATGCGTTTGGTTGGTGGGTTATCTGAAAAAAGGGTAACAATTTTTATGTTTTGGTTTTTGGATAGCGGATTTGAGGATGAGAGGGTTTGTTGTGATATTGTTGCACTAAAGTTTGGAAAAGTGAGTAGTTGTTGTGATGCGATTGCATTGAAGTTTGGAAAAGCGAGTAGAAGTTGAGTAGTTTATAATTTTTAGATGATATGATGGTATTATATACATATATTCATTGATGGAAATAGATGAAAGAAAAATAATTTATTTAATCTATTAAAAGAGAGAAAGTGGGCCCCACATAAGGATAGAACTATGGGGTTTGAGGGATAAACCCCTCTAAAGAGCGGGTAACCCAAAGTGAACGCCTCCTTGATATATTTATATCACATGTATTCCGTGCAGTACATGTATATAGCATTTTCAAACTTATGAAATATACGTGAAGAGACGGCTCATTATCGAAGTAATAAGCATCTTATTGCATCTTCTCGAAGCATCTTATTGGATCTAAATAGATGAAAACCGTTAAAAAATGGCATTTCCATTTACTTCCATGTTTAAATGTTTGCAATTCATCCATGTTGTGTTAAGAATATATGGATTTGTATGAAAATACTTTTTATAACAATTCTTTAATTACGATTTATAACTCATGCTTATACATTACGAATCTTCTATAATATTCTATAGACTCATTCATTTTTTACAAGCACATGTAAGCTTATATTTTACAACTTACATGCTCATTTTTGTACAACTTCATGTTCATTTTTTATGGCTTCATTTTTTCACAACTCCTCTTTCTTTTTTAGATCATTCTCTATCTAGCCTTCCTCAATTGCACATGAGCTTCCGATCATTCTACATCCCTCTCCTCTTATTATCACATGTGATGCCTCGATTCCTATTACCACTAGTAAAATTCATCCGTCACTCCCTTCATGCAAAAAATGTTCGGAAATGCGGTCTATGCGGCCGCATATGCTTATTCGGTCACTTGACAGAAGCGCATATGCCATATGCGGCAATATGCGGTTAAAACGCATATGCGGCCGCATATGCAGCCGCATATTTGATATGATTCATGTATGATCCATGACATGTTGATGACACATTAACTCGATTTTTTTTCCCGAGCAACTCTTATATCATCATTTACATTGATGCATCTTTTCATTATTCTCGTATATGTTGCATTTTGAGAATATAATCTATGTTATTTTTTCTCATATTCATTTTTTCTCATTGTTCTCAATACTTGTTATCTTATTTGAATTTTTTATTTTGGATTTTGGTTAGATCATCAACTTTTTATATAATCTATTTTATTATTTATTTTATAATATTTTATATTAAAATATTATAAACCGCATAAACCGTATATACTTCTGTATACTCCTCCGCATATCCGCTTACTCGCTTTAGACCGCATGACCGAACGAATACCGCATACTGCATTTCTGAACCTTGCATGCAACGGATCAACTGCACATCGATGCACCTCCATCATCAGGGTCCTATATGAACTCATCAAGGTTTTGAACCCTCGAATAAATCACCACCACGAACCATCGCAATCGTCTCCCTATCGGAGGGAATCTTCGTGACTGCCACTAAAAGTTTTTTTGTTACATTCTTGAATGTATGTACTATATAATGCGTATAATGTGATTTCTCTCCGCTCTGACCTTGGAATGATGACTACCCTTGGAAACTGGTCGGATGACACTTTGTGCAGAGAAAAACCTTGAACTAGAGCAAGAAGTTGTGGAAGCAAATATTCCGAACTTGATTCACTTTTCTGATTGAGTGCTTGAGCACGTTTCTCGAGGCTTGCTAACAAGATCTTTGGCATGTTTTACACTTATGATTTACAACTGAAACAAGTTCCTGCTAATGATATAAAAAAGAGCTTGAAGGGTAAAAATATGGGTTTGAATTTGGGGTTGTTCTTATTTTACCCGAAGGATTCATGGTACTATTGGCATTAATATGCATGAATCATCAACCAACATGATCCCGTTCTTCAAAAAATACGATATAACTTTTTTAATCTTGACATTTAAAATACGTGTGTGAAAAATGTTAACCTTGAATGGGTATCCACGTGAATAAGAAGATTACAAGGGTTTATATCTTAATTTATATTTATAGGGAAATCTATGTCAACTGTCCCATAAAAATATACGGTTTAATCAGTCTAAAAGATAGAGCACAATTTCCCAAAAGACAAAGGGCATATACTGCAAAATAAGATGAGAGAGAGAGAGAGAGCGCAAATAAAATGGAGAAGGAAGGCGAAGCTCACAGAGCACTACAACTTATGCTCACTTCGCCCACACTCTCACCCCAATTCCCACACCTTTCTCCATCAACAGATCGATCCATCCCCCGCTACCAAACCCTAATTTCTCCGTCTTCAGCCTCCAATCATGGGCGTAGTCACACCAATCGGCTCCCCTATCCGGGTAAAGTTCGCATCTTTACCTCTTTCTAGGGTTAACTAGTCGATCTCCTTCTTTCCGCGTTCTTTTGCCGCTCGATTCGCTGCCTCTTCCTCGGAATTGCTGTTGTAAATGGTTGGGGAGACTTAAATTGGAGGAAAGATCCAATCTTGAAGTCGGATCGGAGGTGGGTACAGCGGGGTGGTGCGAATTGATGGGGGACGTCTCCAAATTTGTGGGCTTTATGGGCGGGGGAGGGGGCGGGGGGAATGCCCACATGAACAGTTACTATGAGCCGGGGCGTACTATCAAAAACTTGGAAGGATCCAACATGTCTGTGGATAGCATTGATAGCTTGCAGTTGGGCATGTTGGTGGGTCTGTTTCCATGTCCGTGGACAACAGTAGCATTGGATCGAACAATTCGCACACGCTGTTACGCCACCAGGGTCTGCGGTCGGTTGCCACAGATGACCTCTCAATGGCCCAGAGCGTGCGGCCGGGACGTGTGTTCCATGCGAGGACTGACGATGATCTTGCACGTGCATTGATGGATAGTAGGTACCCGACGGAGGGGGCTCCCAAATTATGACGAGTGGACGCTTGATCTGAGGCGGCTTAATATGGGCATGGCCTTCGCGCAGGGAAGCTTCGGGAAGTTGTACAGAGGTACATACAATGGGAGGATGTGGCGATTAAGTTGCTGGAGCAGCCGGAGAACCGTCCAGAGACGGCACAGTTGATGGAGCAGCAGTTTGTGCAGGAGGTGGTGATGCTCGCCACTCTCAGGCACCCGAATATTGTGAGGTTCATAGGGGCTTGCAGGAAGCCGATGGTTGGGTGCATAGTCACGGAGTACGCGAAGGTGGTTCAGTGAGGCAATTCTTGACGAAGAGACACAACAGATCTGTCCCTCTCAAACTCGCAGTTAAGCAGGCGCTGGATGTTGCAAGGGGGGATGTCTTATGTGCATGCGTTGGGCTATATTCACAGGGACTTGAAATCAGACAACTTGCTGATTCGGCGGACAAGTCCATCAAGATTGCGGATTTCGGCGTTGCTCGTATTGAAGTGAAGCCGGAGGGATGACACCAGAAAGCAGGCACATACCGCTGGATGGCTCCGTAAGTAGCAACAACACTTTATTGCTTTAGGTTGATGTCCAACTATATCTGCCTGTTGTTCTTCTAGAATTTCTATTTGATAGTTGGAAAAGGGTGACTAATCCCAACCATCTGGAGTTGTCGAAGGTTGCCCGTAGGGGGAACCCGATCATCCACTTGTATGTGGCCCTTCATCCATAACTAAAATGCCACATGGGGCCAAACCCATTTAATGTCGGCAGTTCAATTTTTAAATTAGTTCCCAAGGGCCATTTTTTAGGCCTTGCATGAATGTGGTCAAACGGGAGGTGCTGTAAGCACTTTAATGACTTAGAGGGACATGAGAATTGTCCTTTCTTACTTCATTATCATAATGTCATTTTGCGCTTATGCATCTTTATCATACTTGGATGCTGGAGACTTGATCTATATCCAGTTTATAGTATAGCTTGAAGTATATTATATGCAGGCTATAGTATAATGTGAATTCTCACTTTGGGGATTTCCCCATCTCAGCAAAATCAAGGTTTAAAATTGAGCAATAAATAATGTTCCTTTACCTTAAGATGTCTCCTTTTAAAGGCATCTCGGCTTGTGCTTTTATTTTTGGCCAAAGGAAATTGTCAGATTTAAAGTCCCATGCGGTTTTCTTTAAAGAAAAGGTCCCATGGGGTTTTGAGAGAAGTAAGATTTGGACATTACTAAGATTTGATCCTGTGTTTTAGGACTAGAGACCACCTACTCAATCTGCAGACATTCTAGTTGAAATTGTTTCTGTGGATTGAAGCATGGATGTATAGTATACTGTCCATTACCCAGTATACAATAGCCATTTGACTGGGTGGTACTTGCAACCTAAAGCTCCATAAATGAGGTATATTTCTTCAATGCATTAGTAACAATGATCTGAGAAAACCTATTTACCTTGTGGATGAACTTGTAGGATTCCCGCTGTGTACATGTAGATATTAATATGATGTCATTCCATGTCTTCCCGTTTGCTTCAAAGACATCTTCATGGAGTACATTTACTTCTGGGCTTGGTGAAAGAATACTCTCTCTCTCTCTCTCTCTCTCTCTCTCTCTCGCATGCGCGAGCGCGCTCACCCACTCCTCTGATACATTTAAACCCATTCCTCGGTAAAACCATGTTGGATAATGCTTCCACATGTTTCACATTTTTATGATATACACCTTAAGTTTGTTTCTTTTCATGATATGTAAGCTTAAGTTTGTTGCTAATATATATTTGGGATGTTGGGCTTGGACGATATCTGCTTCCATTCTGTTTTTTTTTTTTCTTTGTGATAGATAAACTCTGACAGCACAAACATTTTTTTTTTTTAGATCTCATCATTGACTTGACAGGAACTTTCAAATTTCTCAGATGGGTTGCTAGTTTCTCCTTTTATTTCCTTATTGAAGGCCATCGGATACATGTATGCTGTGCCACACCAGACTAAAGTTGTTCAACCCTTGTAGGAACTTGCTACCTCTGGTTAATGCTACTGAAATAAAAAATTATGGCTATCGCCTTTAGTGGTGCAATTGTCAAATGTCCCGGCTTCATTAAATTTCTTGTTAGGTGTTACTTAGAAAATGGGCGTCTGACAAGGACAGTGACAAATACGACTGTTATGCATTCATGCAATCACAATGTTGGCTAATCTTTATCAATACTCCAGTCAAGGTGCTGTGATTACTCAGATAGCATTAGAAGAGAACTTTCTTCACTTTCATTGAAAGTCGGACACATCGTGGCACTGATTCTTGTTGGTCAGGACTATTAAGGAAAGCTTCCTCCGTTGTTGTGTTTTGAGGATCAAAGGATGCTTGTGATTGTTAAGTTAATGCTTTGGGGTATTCTTATGATAAATATGAAAGAAATGCTAGGCTTCTATAAGCATTCTACGTAGATTTCAACCCTCCCTTGAAAATAATACATGTGAAGCTATTTTGATAAAACTAATATCGAGCATCCAATTGGATGTTATGCTTCTTCACCTAGATGCCCCTTAACTTTTTATATTCTCTTTTTCTTGGGAGACATCGACCTGGGTTTCTGCATCTTTTCTTTCTCTGGAGTTGTTTCCAATATCCTTCACCACTAGTTGATTGTCAATGCCTGTTTCTGCATCGGCCTCTTCTTTGGATTTTGAACTAATCAGCCAAGTCAACTTTGTTGTTTGCAGAGAAATGATCCAGCACAGACCGTACAACCAGAAGGTCGATGTCTACAGTTTTGGCATCGTCCTGTGGGAACTCATAACTGGCATGCTTCCTTTTCAGAACATGACAGCAGTCCAGGCTGCTTTTGCGGTCGTCAACAAGGGCTTCCGTCCAATTATCCCCCCTGACTGTCTCCCTGTGCTGGGTGAGATCATGACACGCTGCTGGGATGCCAACCCCGACGTCCGTCCATCATTTGCCCGAGGTTGTCAAAATGCTCGAAATGCCGAGGACAGAGATAATGACAACTGTTCGCAAGGCCCGCTTCCAGGTGTTGCATGTCCCAACCATTGACAATGACTGAGGCAGGGAATACTACAATCAGTAGCAAAACAGCAGGAAAGAATGAAATGATTAAAAAGAGAAAGAAAAGGTCATTCTTGTGTATTTATCCTCATATGTATTTACTTGGATACTGTTTGAGTTAGATAGCTTTGTTGTGTATGTGATGTGTAGTTTATATCCCATATTAGTTTGACTTGTAGGTTGATGCCAGCAGAGGCTGCTGCTACTGTAATATGTAATGCTGACAGTTATCTTCTGTTGCTCCTTTCTTCATATTATCTTGACTTTGATATTCTCTTCTCAAAGTAAGAAAAGTTACTTGCCATAAAAAGTCTTGATCTTGGCTGGATTTCATGTGAATGCTGCAAGTGATCTCCCTAAGTATACATATTCTACAAACACGAATGACAATGTCGCCAAGTTTCGTACATTTTATTTTCTTTGAACCTGGCAATTATATTGCTAGCTAGCTCCGAGAGATAAACTTAAAGGATAAGGAATAAGATATATTCATTCCGTATTTCATGTCTAGTTGTGTCCATGGGTCCAACTTGCACTTTCCAGATTGATGGGGGATGCGATGCATCCAGCATACAAACAGTTGGAGTTCTTGTATGCATCCATCAGGTTGGCGAGCGGTACCCTGTTATTCTCTTTAGTATTGTCCAGCTATCTAAGCTAAAGCAACGGCCAATATGTGGTGTGATTAGGTCTAAGCGACAGATGACTGGTTAAAAGAGATGTACTAGTTAATAGTTATGTAGTATGTACTAGTGTTCATGCAATCGCTTCGCAGCTGTAGCATGATGTTATATCTTATATTTTAAAAAAACTTATTATAAAAGAACTTCAAGAAATAAACATTTTATATATGTAAAAAACAAACTCTAATATGAAATATACAATTCTTCTTAAGTATTATGTTGTAACATATCGTTAACGAAAAATAATTTAAATTGATGTAATTTATAAACTTTTTGTATTACCTAATTTTAAAAAATACATTGTTGTACAATAGGTTTGACCAATCGTTATATGTTTCTAAAATTATACATAACTATATAATAGTTTTTTTATGATTTTTCATACATAAATATATGTTTAATATAGGTATTTGAATTATTGTTCTTTACTTTGGACACATCTTAATTTTTAAAAATACTATCAAATGAGTATTTGAATTATTTTAATGGAGATATCACATGTTTATAATCTATTGATATTATAATAGGTTATAAATACATTTCAATATTATATTAGTTGAGAGGACAACACATTAAGTAGCCATTAACGTGGTTCAAAATGGCACACATTATAATAGTTGTAAATAGTTATATTTAATGTGAAATTATTTATTTACAAATAAATCATATCAATAATAAGATTATGAATAAATTACCTTGTGTGATACATACTCTTAAAAGTGATACCTAATATTCCCACATGTTAGTTTAGTGTTAGAATAAAGTTTCTTGTCTCATCTTATCTTTTCACTTCCTTTTACACAAATACATACTAAAGATCACATTCAAGTACACAAATCATTATTTATATTTAAATGTAGAGAAGAATTATAGAAGACATCAAAAAAATATGTAATCGACGGACACTATCTGGATTTCCTCTTGTTTGTATTAGGAAAATATAGATGCCCAAGGGTGAGGGATATAACACCGGAGAATATGAACCTCGTTGTAAGTCTTCAATTAGCATTGCTATTGGTTTGAAGAAATTCAGCCTTCTCAAGAAAATATAGTCTAGTTTTAAGAGATGGAATTTATGATGTGCACACGCACATAGTACCTTCTTATCCTATATTAATGGAGTTATATATAGTTATGCAAAAAGTTAAAAAATCGTATCCTTTTTGTTATATCAATATTTATAAAATCCGTCTAATAAAATGTTTTGATAAGTGACTGCCTATGTATACATATGATGTTAAGAATTTCATGTGGAATTATATATAGTATAGCCTATGTATAATATCAAGGACCATCTTTGTATAGTGAGATACCTTTAGAATGATTATATGCAAAAAAATAAGATACATAATATCATAAATCACTTGAATAACATCAAATATTTGATCATCAGTGCAAAAAATTCCCATTGGAAACCATATTAATTAGAAAATTTTAAAAACTATAACATGTTTTATTTTTTTTTTGAGATTTGTCAAAATACAATAATAGAATTTTTCAAAGGAAATTCAAAGTTGAAATCTTGTACTATGTATTACTTAAAATTTTGCAAATAAATTTGTGACATTTGTAAAAGCGTAGGGAAAAAATCCAAGAATACTAACATTAAGTTACGTATTTAAAAGTTAAAGTATAATTGATATTTTAACAGTTTATCAAAATTATAGCAAGAACAACATGGATACTAAAAAGAAACAAACATACCCCAATCAACTTTATCTTTTTAAATAAAATACATGAAAATTAAAAAATTTAAAACACATACTTAACTATGTAAAGGGAAAGACAGTAAGATTCCAATAATCAAATATTCAAGATATAGAGTAAATATTGTAGAAGACTGTTTGTCGAAGTTAACAGAGGGAAGTCCCAATGTAATTAAGACAAATCTATAAAAAAACACATCAATGTACATTATAAATGAAGGGTGTTTAGAGTTTTTTAAAAAATTAGGGTTTTTATCACTGGTGCCCCTCGAGATATCACAATTTCAGTTATGCCCCTATCTTTTTGGTAATATCAGTTGTGCCCCTCACTTCTTTCTCTGTTATCACTTGTGCCCTTCCGTCAGATTGACTGTCAATGAGTTGACTTAACCATGGTTTTTTCAAACCTTGGTGCAGTTAAGAGGGGTATTATTGTCCAGACTTCTTCTTCATCTTCTTCCTCCTCCATTTGTTCTTCTTCCTTTCTCTTCATAATTTCTCTCTCTTAGTGACACCTTCATGCATCCATCGAATCTCTAAAATTTTTGCATTTTCACAGATATATCACTCATTAAGAATCAAACGATGAATTTTATTGAATTTTTTGATGAATTTTTATGAATCAATTAGTAAAAAATTTATCTTAACTTAAAAAATAATGAAAGCCCTCATGTTTCAGCCCTTCCTCTCCAGGTTCTCGACGACGGCTGGCAGGGGGCGACCTGGGCGCGGGGACGGCGGGGGCAGGAGGAGGTGCGGGGGAGGAGGAGGCGCGGGGACGACGCGGGCCGGGAGAGGGATAGGCTGGGGCGGAGAGGCGGCATGGGGTTGGGGGAGGTCAAGGCAGCAAGGAGGTTGGGGCGAGGGGCGGCAGGGGGTGGGGGGAGGTCAGGGCGGCAGGGAGGTCGGGGCGGAGGGGCGGCAGTGGGTGGGGGGAGGTCAGGGTGGCAGGGGGTGGGGGGGGGGGGGGGGGGGCTTGGGGCGGAGGCGCGGCAGGGGGTGGGGGGAGGTCGGAGCGGAGGGGCGGCAAGGGGTGGGGGGAGGTCCGGGTAGGGGGCGGGGGGAGGTCGGGGCGGAGGAGGGGGCAGGCTGGGGCGGAGGAAGAGGGCAGGCCGGGGGGTGGGGGAGGAGTTCTGGGCGGAGAGGGAGGAGGAGTAGGTTGGAGGAGGAGGAAGAGGATGGGGGAAGAGGAGGAAGAAGAAGAGGATGAGGAAGAGGGTGTCAAATGACCATTGAACCCTTTTTTAAAAAAATTAATTCCGCTTATGTCCTCAACGTTAACGTATGTTTGCACTGTGGATGGACGGCAACTAACTCAAGGGGCACAACTGATAGAACGACAAGAAGTGAGGGGCACAATTGATATTACCAAAAAATAGGGGCATAATTGATATTGCGATATCTCGGAGGGGCACAACTCATAAAAACCCAAAAATTTACATTCCATTTCTAAAAATAGTGATTTAAAAGAAATTCTTATTCAATATTTATTTCAAATTTTATAAAATATATAAATAATATATAATTTTATCTATTTAATTAATGTAAATATAGTACTTCATTAAGAAAGAGGAAATGAGAGAGTGGGAGTAACGTGGGTGTGTAGAGAGTAGACCTGGCCATTGGGCCGGGGGCCCGCCCGCCCAGCCCGTTCATGGGCCGGGCTTGGGCAAGCGATTTCGGAAATGGGCCAGCCCGGCCCGGCCCGCTCTTCGGCCCGCCCATCAGTTGGGCGGGCCGTGGGCATGTATCATACTGATGGGTGGGCCGTGGGCATGTGTCATAAAACCCGGCCCGCACATATAAAAATACATGTTTAAAAATTATATTTTAAATGCATTTAATATAATATACTTCAAGTTTTTGTTTTACATTATAAATATTGCATCTTATTTTATAGTTTACATGCAAAGTAACACATATTATGGTTACTTGGATTTAGAAAGATTAGATGATGCTATAAAAACTTAATTATCTCCATAATTTGATTAAAAAATTAATAAAAAAAATACTTTACATTCGGCCCATGGGCCGGGCTTGAGCCTTGAAGTATGGCCCGTGGACCGGGCCGGGCCGTGCCTTGGATAAGGGGTTTTAAAACCTCGGCCCGACCCGGACTTTGGCCAGGTCTAGTAGAGAGGGAGGGGAAGTAACGTGGGAGTGTAGGGAGAGAGAGGTGGGAAGAGTGGGGGATGGATAGTGTATCATGTGTTAATTTTAGGATGAAGGAGATAGTACTAAATTAAGAAAGACGAAATGAGAGGAGAGGAGAGGAGAGGAGTAGAGAGAGAGAGAGGTGGGAAGAGGGGGAGATCGATAGTGAGAAGAAAAAGAATGTGCCACGTGTTAGTTTTAGGGTGAGGAGGAAAAAACCCACATATAATGTGGGTTATAGATTCTTGAGGCGCTAACAATTTGCAAGCATGACAGCATCGGTGTTTGCAGACACTTCCTTTCCAGCAATATGTATTAACGTGAATCTCCAAGAAACTGAACTGCAGAGAATAAATTGAAAGGCATCAACTCAGGTATCACAAAATAGTACTCTATCTCAAGCAATAGTTTGCAGTTGGTTTTATTTGGAATATGAAAATTTGCGATATCTGCATCTCAGAGGAATCTTGATAAACTCGAAATACCTCATGTCATCAAATCTGGAGCCGTTAATTCGGTGGCTGATAGTTTACTTCAGCATGATGTCTGTCCAGAGTACTGGCTTCCGTCCAGTTAAGGGGCAATACCGGAGTGGACTTTTCAGGCCATATTTTCGGAGTGACGACGCTGATTCTTCACCTGGGTTCTTCCTTGATGACAGTTCTGTTTAGAGGTTCTCAGCTTGTGTGACTATCACATCTTTATGTCCAGAGCATGATTGTCTCGTGGAGCAATAAGCATAGAGGGGTAACATCCTGGATGTCTTGAGGGAATCCCAGCAAAGCCAGATGTGTCAAGACTAGCTTACCCATCTTTCCACAATCCAGTAGTAAATGAAGTGTGTTTTTACTGCCTGTTTGTGGGCAGTCATTGCAAGAATTTGCTTCCTTTTTCTAGTATAATTGAGAAATCAGGATTCAGAAATACAGTATCTAAAAGCCCTTGGTTTTGAAGAGATGATTGATTCCTCTGTCAAGGAATGGTATTGTGACGAGACAACGTAGGACTGTGCAGGAAATAATTTCCTTGTGGGGGCATCCAACTGAAAATAATTTCATGCGCGGGCATAACAACAACATCAAAACCTTTTCTCGCGATTAAGTAGGGTCGGTTACATGGATTTTTTGCCTCCATTCAGACATATTTTGGGTCATTCTTGAGCTTAAATTCAAATAACTAAGATCCCTTCGGATAGTCTCAATCCAAAACTTTTTGGGCCTTCCTCATCCTCTCTTAACTGGTTCAACATCCCAAATCTCGCTTCCTCTAACTGGTGCATCAACCAACCTCCTTTACAAATGGCCAAATCTTGTCGGGACATGGTTTGAAAAATAATTCCCAGAAAAGGGCATTTGTCGAAGCGTAGTTTACATGGGAATGTGGAAATGGCAATCCATTTGCTGATTTAACAAATGGTTCACCGATACATGTCCTTCGTGGGAGTTATTTTGAAGTCATGCCCAGACATGGACTTGTTTTCAGTGTCATGACTCCATAAGGAAATCGCTCCTGCACGGGATAGTGTCTCAAGACGAGCGGGAAAATAGCTGCATGTCAGGATACAAATGAAAGTCGTCAAAAGAGGCAGAATGCTCTCAAGCTAATGAAAACTTGAGTTGGACAGAGGACAGTGTAAGTATTTGTTGTCCTGTTTACCAATCTCATAAGGTCATAAAGTGAAAGTGATCGCTGCCCTCCTTCAGCGGATATACATCCAGGAAAGTTCTCACTTTCCTTCAGTAGTTTGTTGGTGTATTGCAGAGGGGGCATATTTCGATTAGTGTCCTCAAGCCCATCTGATTCTAGTGAGAATATCAACCATTTGTTCTTCCATTGTGCTAGCACAGAGGTCATCTGGAAGGATGCAGCAATCACCAGGGTGGTTTTCTGATCCATATTTTCAGTCTTGAGCATATCTAACTGGGATGGTTTGGACAGGGAGAGCGTGTTATCTACTTGAAAATCTGTCAACTTGAAAGTAGAATGCTGATTATCTAGATCCGGTAATTGGAGAGTAGGAAGAACCCTAGTTCCCGAGGCCCCCGACCAAGACATTTGTATGTGTTATGATAGTTGCATGGTAGATAAGATTAGAGGTTCCCCCTTTCCCTCAATCCATCATCACTGACATGTCAACACTCCAACCTATGCAGTTTTTGACTACCATAAGCCTAGAAGTGAGTGGCCCTGAATGCTTATATACATAGCTGAAAGTGGAGCCTGACTAGACCCTATCATCGGTTTTACCCGCATAGTCAAATGGATGAGAATTGAGGAGTTCCATCATATGGCGAACGAGGTCACTCGTCTGATCGATCTTTCACATCCATGGTCATTCTATTGAAACTCTAGTAATAGTAAAGCTTGAACCTGCATGTGAGAAAATTTTATATGCATCAACAGATGAAAGACTGCAGGATGATCAGAACTAGGATGTAAGGAGCAGTAGATGAGAGGGCATACATGGCCTGGAGGAGGATCTACTATCTTTACACAAAAAAATTTCTTCCATTATTTTCCTTTCCTCATCGATTGTCTTCTTGCCCGAGTATGCCCATAAGAGTGTTGTCTTGTTCTCGGCCTCAACCTCGTAAAGCTTCACAATCTTTTGCTTAGACCAATTGTACAACAATCTTCTGAATTATGAGAACATGTGCCTAGCTATCGTACCTCGTGATATACATGTCGTTCGGTGTCTCCATCTGTATTTGATATCTAAAATTGCATCATACCAACCACATTCCAATGGTATACATCTAAAATGCCTTGGTTGGCACAAATACATAGCAGGCATAAAAACCATAAGATGCATCTGCAGTATCACTCAAGAACAAGATTTAACCAGCAAAAGAACTCAAAACATAAAGGTTGGTTCCCTAAGGGCAACACATCTCCCCCCTCAAAGAAGAAAACAGCAACCTGTAATGAGAGACCTCATGCAACAATTTTATTAAACGGTCATGTCAAAAGTAAGACGATCTAAAAAACCCTCAAGAATTTCTTACATCAACCTAAACCTGCAACATCTCGAGTTTCAGGGCGCAGTTGAGATCATTGGATAGATCAGAAAGTCACAGTCCAATGACCGTAAAATGCTCAATCCACTACCAAAGAAATATCAACATATACGAAAGGACTACAAAGAGCAGAAGACCAATCTTCGCATTCCCAATATCGCATGACCTCCAAGCTTGCAGATGAATCAGAGTCGATCATGATATTGAACTTACATGTGCCGATGGAGGGGTCTGAGGTCGTTATCGTCGCAAGGCCGTTGAACTTGCAAGCTACGTCATCCTGGTCGTTCTTCTGGTAATAGTTGTTGAATGCATACGAGAGGTTGCCCTGTTTGTCCAGGTTACCACATGATGTCTTGTAACCGAGGCTTGTGCAGTCCGCCCATCTGACAAGCGTAGCTCACACTCAGAGCGACCTGCGTGTCCTCAACGCTTGCGGAGGACTTCATTATGCACCACTTCTTATCTAGATACTTGATATGCCTAATATTAGCCAATTTCACCGTGTTCCCTGTCCCGAGAGTGAGCTGGTACTTCGGTTGGCCATCGTAGTAGAATATCCCCCAATGCCTTTCGAAGTTACCAGGCTGGATGCTCTTCTCGTCCTCGTCGATCAAACTGAAGAGAGGCATCTAGAGGTCTGGGCCTCAAGGGGTGTGCCTTTGCCACTCAAAATTCGTGTCAGAACGCCCTCATTGAACTTCTGCCCATATTGCACGTTCGCATTCCTGTCTCCGTCGGTAGGCCATCCCACTTCTCCGATGATTATGGGGAGGTTACCGTAGCCATTCTTCTGAAGCGCCCATACCAGCGTATCATGGTTGCATCAAAGACGTTGGTGTACAACGTCCCACCATCATTAATTGGCCTCCCATTGCCGTCAAAGAAAGCGAAATTGATGGGAAAGTTAGGATCATTGTAGAGACTGATAAAAGGGTATATGTTCACTGTGAAGGGACTGCCATTGTCGCTAAGGAACTTGACAATGGTAAGCATGAGATCATGGATGTCTTGGCGGAAGTCACCACCTGAAGGGAGTGTCGTTGACGACTCGTAAACATCAGCATTCAGTGGGACGGTAGCTTTGATCTGGCTGCCAAGGCCGGCCTTTATGAGGGAGCTTTGGATGTTTTGAAGGGCAGGGTACGTGCTTGTCAAGAAGCTCCCGTTGTACGTTTGAAGGAAAGGCTCGTTGCCGACTGCAACATACCTGAATCAAAGCAAGGATACCCACAAACTGTGATGAGAAAATTAGTATCTAAGTACACAACATGCAGCAGAATTATAATCAAAATTTTGTATTTGTGCTACACTTGAAATATGCATTTCCAAACTTGAAGAACTAAACTGGGCAATTGTGTCATGTACAAACTATTTGCATCAAAATGTGATATTTCAAGCTGAAATCTGGTCTCCTTTCCTTGTTTGGCAGGAGTAACTTCGCACTTGTAAAAAAAACGCCTCTTATAATTAGGTTCGATTTGGAAGTCTACATCATCCATTTGTCAAATCTGTTGCTTAAAAGGATTAACCTTGCAACCTAAAGAAAGAACATTTTGCCAGTGCTAAAATCCGGTGTTCATATAATAATCACAAAATTTCAGGTAAATGTAGCGAGCTATCTCTCAGTGAAATTGGCAATTCAATTAGTTTTTGACAATGGCTTTCTCTAGTTTGCAACATTTGTTCTGCTATACTAACCTCTGTTTCACGTCACTCTCAAAATATATATATCATTGACTGCTATGCAATATGAAACTCTATTTGTAACCTCAAGACGCAGGTGAAGCGTCTTAATTGTCGTGTAAATATCTCAAGGATTATATGCAGAATAGTATTTTCAGTTGCATACTAGCTTATTTCAAAGAAGACTATTTATCTGATTCCGATGAAGTTACTGTAAAATTCTTGTTAGAGTTATTGTATTTACATTTATGCTTGTGACCCTTCGGGTTCCGTAAACCCTCGTGACCCTTCGGGTTCCGTAACCTCTTGTGACCCTTCGAGTTCCGTAACCTCTTGTGACCCTTCGGGTTCCGTAGCACTTGTACTCTCTAGGGTTTTCTCTCTATATAAGAGACCCTAGCTCTATGGAATAAACATCTCATCCGTTCCTCTTATCAACAGTTCTAATCACAAATGAGCAAGGTTTAAAAAAGCGTGAGGCGGTCCGAGGCGTTTTCCCAAAATGTGAGGCGAGGCGTAAGCCTCGAGGCGGTCGAGGCGTAAGCCTCAATTTTTTGGAAAGAAAAATTAAAATTAAAGCAAAATAAATTGGAATAAATACTAACAACACTAACAATTGCAATATATTGTCCTAAAGTTCAATACAAACTACAAACTACAACTATGATTGTCCAAAGTTCAAATATGATTGTGAAAGTAGAAAAGAAAACACAAAGTAGGAAATAAAGTTTCACACAAGCATGAAATTAATGCAACATATGTTCCATCACTATTGTGTGATACATCAAAATCACAAATCATCAAAATTGATTCAACGAATCAACTTCAATCATCTCGCCCCTCAGCAGTGTTGTCGCCGCCATCGTCATCGTCACTGCTACTCATTGGATCATCATCGGAGTCATCCATAAAATTCAAGTTCACATCATCTTCATCTTCATCCTCGCTTCCATCCTCAGAATTGGAGTACTCCTCCTCGTCAACATTAATTGGAGCTTTTCCTTTACCTAATCAAGAAAGTAATATGCATATTGCATAGTCAACCATTTGAAACACAATTCACAAAAAAGCATCGAACATTCTTTTAATTTATAATATTGTATTGCACCTTTGTCATTTCTCTTCCCCTTCTTTTTAGGCTGAGCGACTTGAGCTCCTCCACCTCTTTGACCTCCTTCCTCCTCAAGAGGATCATCGTCAAGGGGTATGTTCGCATCAAGGTCCTGATACGCCTCGACATCGTGTGCTTCTGAAATCCATTCATCACCAGAGTCAATGTCTTCCAAACATAATGGATCTTCTATTGTTTTCTTCCTCAATTCTCTATGTTTCAATTTCAAATTGAACATGATATAAACCAGATCATTGAGCTTCGCTTGTGACAAACGATTTCTTCTCTTAGTGTGGACCTATATAGACATACGTACGGATTAAGTGATTAACATGAAACAAAAACACTATCATAAAATTAAATAATGCTTTAACTAACCACTTACTTGATTAAAAGAGCTCCAATTACGCTCACACCCAGAAGCACTACAAGTCAAGCTCAACACCCTAATAGCAAATGCTGCCAATTCAGGTGTTTCATCACCAAACAACGTCCACCAATCCGCTGGTAAAGGTCAACCACACATTTTAGTAATTATGTAGTATATGGAAAACTCTTAAAATTTATTTACAATACTCACCAGGACTTCTTGTTTTCCTTGAATTAACTGCATTTGCCCATCCAAAAAAACCTCTTGCATGCATGAAGGAATCAAGTTGTGAATCTGCTTTCATCCTCGCATCTGGATCAATGATCAATCTTTCCATGCATGAAAACAATCCCATTTTCACCTCTAAGTGGTTGGAGAATGTCGGTTCATAATGAAAGTGGGGATTGAGGAAATAAGCAGCAGCATGTAAAGGCCTGTGAAGTTGACGATCCCAACGGCTATCCACAATATCCCAAATAACTTTATATTTGGTCTCGTCATTTTCAAGATTTCTAGCAATCTCCTCCTTGGCCCTGTCCATGGCTTCATAAATAAATCCCATCGGTGGAAATTTTTCAGAATCCACCAACCTCAAAACGGTGACCAAAGGCTTCGTGGTGTTGAGAACATATGCAACACCAGGCCAAAAAGACTTGCTCTTCACAACAATGTTCACCACACTTTGGCCCAATGGGCGATTCACATAAGAACTGTTCTTCCATGCTCTGGAAATGAAGAAGGATTCAAGTGAATCCTTGGCTCTAATCAAGCTTTGCAACGTAAGAAATGCAGTGGCAAATCTTGTAACGGCAGGTTTCACCAAATCACAACCTGCAATTTTTCTCACCATTGCCAAAACCCAAGCATGAACATACACAAAATTGATAATTTTTTTGGCTTTTTTGAACACCGATGCATGAAGTGGCAATTTGAGGATATCCTCCAACATCAAATCTATACAATGCGTTGCACAAGGTGTCCAATAAAGATTCTTCCTTTTATCCATCAACATTTGTCCAGCAGCTTTGTAAGCGGATGCATTGTCCGTTATGACTTGGACAACATTCGTCTCTCCGACCTCCTCAACAACTTCATCCAGCACTTTAAAAAAGCATCCTAGCATCTTTAACTTGATCGGATGCATCAATTGACTTCAAGAAGTAAGTGCCTTTGGGATTATTCACCAAAAAATTAATCAAAGTGCGTCCTTTCGTGTCGGTCCAACCGTTCGACATGATGCTACAACCCGTGGCAATCCAAGAAGCCTTCGCCTCATCAACAAGAGTGGTAATGGCCTGCTTCTCTTCTTTCAAAATCCAAGTTCGGAGTTCATGCATGGTTGGTGGCTTGAAACCCCTTCCATATCCACATACATCAGTCATCATCGCCAGATAAGAAGGACTATTGGCTATGTTGAATGCCAATGAATTCTCAAAGAAAAATCTCCCAATGCTCCTGCAAATCCTCCTTCTCTCATCTTTTTTCCAGCTTGCATTCAAAGTGACTTGTTGAGCGGGAGGATCCGAACTACCTGCACCCCTACCTCCATGTGCAATGAAAAAATCCATCGGTCCTCGAGCTGGCTTGATACCACTAGAATATGTCGGTGCTCTTTGTGCCGGTTCATTTTCGTCACCTCCAGATGGCCCTTGCATCCCAACTCGACAAACTTCTTCCATTTCTTCAAACCGTCTTCTCTTTTCATTACCCTTGCTGTCCATGAACATCTTCATCTCTTGTTGTACTTCAATAGGAACGCTTGGACAAGCTCTCACATTCTTGCGTGTCTTTGCAAGATGGTCTTTTAGCCGCTTCACCCCACCGGTGATCTTCATCGAACAAAAATTGCATTCAACATATACATATCATTTCCCTTTGTGATGCTCGTCCATTTCAAGTTCTCGACAGTATCTCCATCCGGGATCCGATCGCCCCCCACTTTGGCCTTTCCTTCCCATATCTACAAGTTATACAATAACATACACATATTGATATATACTAACTACAAGATGCACATACATCATACATGTAATCCTTCATCATAGTTGCAAAAAAATAGCCTAGCAAAAAAATGCACAATTGCACATACATCATAGTTGCACATACATGACATCCTATCCCTAGGTGTTATGTCAAAGAGAAAGAACATAATGTTGCAAAAAAATTGAGAACTCTCTACTAATAAGTCATAGCATATGTAAGAATGTAACCCAACAATTGGAAAACACAAAAAAAAATGAAAAAAAAATAAAAAAAAACAAACTCGGAGGAGGCGGCGGCGCATACCTACTCCGGCTGGACGGCGAGAGGGTCGGCGATGGAGAGGAGGCCTGGGCGGCGACTCCGGAGGGCGGCGATGGCTGGTTGGCGGCGAGGCGGGGCCGGGACAGGGAGGTGCGGGGCTCAGGGGAAGGGAGGGGGAGGGTTTCTGTCGAACAGAACCTTCCCCAAACCCCGACCCTTCGAATGTATTAAAAAAAGGTCACGTGCTTTGCACGTGACCCGGAAAAAGTAAAAAAAAAACCCAATTTTGAGGCTTACGCCTCAGCCTCGCCTCGAGCGCCTCACGCCTCGAGCGCCTCAGGCGAGGCTGAGGCGTACGCCTCCTTGGATACCCCTGAGGCGTGCGCCTCGGGGCGTTTTGGCCACGCCTCGCCTCGAGGCGTACGCCTCTGCGCCTCGAGGCGGCGCTTTTTAAAACCATGCAAATGAGGACTTGTCTATTTCGGATTCTCGGTTAAAAGATGCAGATTGCGTGTCTCGAAGAAGACTTGCTTAGCTTGAAGATCATTCGACCCTTTTTTTGTTTTTATAGGACCTTCGTAAAAGACCTGTAAAGATAAAATTCATCAAAAATAATAATAACTCCAAAGAAATCAGTCGACTAATTAGTTGTTCAATCAACTAGTTGAGGCTAAAGATTGACTACTTTCCGACTCAGATAATGTTGCGAATCGCGGAAGCGAACACGCACAAACACGATCAAACAAGCAAGAACGCAAACACACGGATTTACAAGGTTCACCCGTAACTGGGCTACGCCCTTGGGCGGCGGCGATCGGTTTCACTATGTGGAGAAAAGAATGAATACAGAGGATTCTTTAAAACCCTAACCCTAAGGAGTTTATATAGCACTCCCATACAGACGGATCCCTAAAAATAGAAGGATCCAAATACCCGAATACAAATAGAACCGCTCCATAAAATTTTCGCCGGGAGGGGCATACAGCGAGACCCCCGTCTTGTTGGGGTATGGTACGGCAGGGGGATGCATATGCAGTTCTTCAACCTGGGTCAGATGGTTATGATTCAAGGCATATCAACAATCTCCACCTTGAATTGAATCCTCTGAGAAGCTTCGCTAAGCTTCGCCGTGCCGCCGCCAGCCCCTCCCTGGGGCTACTCCCAACTGTCGACATTGAGCAAGTCCAAACAATGTTTGAACTTACTCCCAGGAACCGCCTTCGTGAACATATCGACTGGATTATCTGCTGTACCAACCTTCTTCACCTTGATCCTCTTCTCAGAACGAATGAAGTGATATCTGACATCTATGTGCTTGGTTCTCTCATGATGAACATGATCCTTGGCTAAGCATATTGCACTAAGACTGTCACAATATACTATAGCCTGATTTTGTTGCAGACCGAGGTCTCCAAGTAAGCCCTTCAGCCAAATGCCTTCCTTTGCAGCCTCTGTCAGTGCCATGTATTCTGCCTCTGTAGTAGACAAAGTAACCGATGGCTGTAAGGTAGCCTTCCAACTGATGACCGAATTCCCTAAAGTGAAGACGTAGCCTGTCATCGATCTCCTCCCATCAATATCTATTGCATAGTCTGAATCTGAATATCCAGCAACCAAGCACTCTGAATCACTTCTATAAATGAGGCCAATGTTTGTTGTTCCTTTCAGATAGCGGAAAATCCGCTTGACTGCCTGCCAATGCTCCTTTCCTGGATTACCCATGAATCTACTAACAACGCTCACAGCATGAGCGATGTCAGGTCTTGTGCATACCATGGCATACATAAGACTCCCAACTGCGCTGGCATAGGGAACACGTGACATGTATTCCTTATCAGCATTTGACTGTGGTGCAAAGGAAACTGAGAGATGAATATTTGAAGCGGATGGAGTACTTAGAGGCTTGGTTGTAGACATCCCAAATCTCAGTAGAACTTTCTCAATGTAGTTCTTCTGAGATAAGAAAAGTTTCCCTTCTGCACGATCTCTAATGATCTCCATCCCTAAAATCTTCTTCGCTGCACCAAGATCCTTCATGTCAAATTCTGAACTAAGGAGCTTCTTTAGATCATCTATGGTGCTCCTCTGTTTGGCAGCAATCAACATATCATCGACGTACAGTAACAGATAGATGAAGGATCCATCCTCCACCTTGTTGTGGTAAACACAACAGTCATATGGGCTCCTTGAACCCATGATCAGTCATGAAACTATCAAACTTCTTGTACCACTGCCTGGGAGACTGCTTAAGCCCATACAAAGACTTCTTCAATCTACATACATGATCTTCCTTGCCCTGAGATAGGAATCCCTCTGGTTGGCTCATAAGAATGTCTTCTTCGAGTTCACCATGTAAGAAGGCTGTCGTCACATCTAACTGCTCCAGCTCCAAGTCTTGATGTGCTACAAGAGCTAGTAGCACCCTGATGGATGTATGTCTTACAACAGGAGAAAATATCTCGGTTGTAATCCACACCTTCCTTCTGACTGTAACCCTTCACAACTAGGCGTGCTTTGTATCTGATGCCTTCACTGTCTGAAATTCCTGTCTTTTTCTTGAAGACCCATTTGCATCCAACGATCTTCCTCCCCTTTGGCAATTTGACAAGTTCCCATGTCTGATTCTTGTGAAGAGACTCCATCTCCTCACCCATAACAGCAATCCACTGCTCAGATTCTCCCCCAGATATTACCTCCCTGTAAGTGGAGGGTTCTGGTGACTCTGCCTCCTCCGCAACCTGCAGTGCAAATGCAACCATGTCTTCGAATCCGTATCTCTGCGGTGGATGTATCTCTCTACGGGGCTGATCAGTAGCAATAGTAGGTTGCCTCTCTTCTGGTTGCTCTGCTTCAGGCTGTTCAACAACAGCCTGATCAGGAGTGGTGTGACCAACTGCGTGATCACTACTTGGTGTCAGTTTGAACTCCACCTGTTCGGGCACATCATCACCTGTCCCTGCATCAACAGACTCACTACTCGAGTGAAGCACGGAATTCTCATCAAAAGTAACATCCCTGCTAACAATAATTCTATGCTCAGAAGGGGACCAGATTCTATACCCCTTCACTCCTGCACCATATCCTGTAAACACCCCTTTCTTTGCCCTTGGTTCTAACTTTCCTTCACTAACATGATAATAGGCAGCACAACCAAAGACTCGTAAAATAGAATAATCAACATGATTACCAGACCATACCTCCATGGGTGTTTTGCAATCAATGGCAGAAGCGGGACTCCGATTCACCAAGTAACAGGCTGTATTCACAGCTTCAGCCCAGAATGCTCTACCAAGTCCAGCATTAGAGAGCATGCACCTTGCTCTCTCCAGAAGCGTCCTGTTCATTCGTTCAGCAACTCCGTTTTGTTGTGGCGTATCTCTAACGGTAAGATGTCTCGCAACACTCTCCTCCTTGCAGAACTCATTGAACTCCGATGAACAGAACTCCAGTCCGTTATCTGTGCGAAGACGCTTCACCTTCTTAGAAATCTGATTTTCCACCAAGATCTTCCACTGCCTGAAGGTCTGAAATGCTTCGCTCTTGTGCTTCACAATATACACCCATACCATCCTGGAATAATCATCAATAATAGATAGAAAATATCTGGCGCCTCCCAAAGATGGAACCCGTGAAGGGCCCCAACAATCAGCATGGATGTAGTCAAGTGTCTCCTTCGTCCTGTGGATAGCTTTACTGAATTGCTTTCTGTGTTGTTTCCCGAACACGCAATGCTCACAGAACTCCAGCTTATATCCCTTGAGATCCCCGATGAGACCCTTCTGATTGAGGATATTCATCCCCATCTGACTCATGTGTCCTAGCCGCATATGCCACAATTCAGACTCTGATCTTACGGCTTGGGACACCACTGCAACAGAACCTGTAACTGTAGACCCTTGCAGGATGTATAGGGTCTTCTGCTTGTTGCCCTTGATGACAACCACCCCTCCTTTGGCAACCTGCATGACTCCATCTTCAGCACTGTACCTATATCCTTTAGAGTCCAAGACTCCAAGGGATATTAGGTTCTTCCTCAAATCACGGACATGATGAACTTCTGTGACCGTCCTCACGACTCCATCATGCATCTTGATCTTTACAGAGCCGATCCCTACTATCTTGCATGATGCATCATTCCCCATGACAACGTTCCCACCATCTATCTTCTCGTAGTTGTAGAACCAGTCTTCATTGGGAGTCATATGGTAAGAACAACCTGAATCAAGAATCCATGTATTGTCTGTGGTTGTCTGATCTGTGACGGTGAGTACCAGGTCATCTTCAGAATCTGCGCCTCCATGAGCCACGGCAGCAACTGTGGCTTTTCCTTTCTTCTTCGGGCAGTCCTTCTTCCAATGTCCAGGTTCCTTACAGTAATTGCAAATGTCCCTAGCATTGTGATTCTTTGATTTGGACTCCTGCTTTCCCTTCTTTGCATAGCCAGAATTGGCATGACTCTTCTCATGTGTCATAACCAAACCTGCAGCGTTAGAGTCATGCTTTCCGGTAGCCATATGTCGAAGTTCACGCGTATGCAGACTCGCGCGAACTTCCTCTAGGGTTATCGATTCTCTTCCCACAATGAACGATTGAACAAAATTCTCAAATGATAATGGAAGAGAAACTAACAAAATCAAAGCAGCATCCTCATCTTCAATCTTAACATCTACGTTTCTTAAATCCATCAACAATGTATTTAAGCGATCTAGATGTTCTTTAAGAGATGTACCTTCCTGCATGCGGAGAGAGAACAAACGTTGCTTCAAAAGCAACTTGTTGGTCAGAGACTTCGTCATGTATAAACTTTCGAGTCTCAACCACAGACCGGCCGCAGAAGTCTCATCAGCAACCTCCGCGATAATCTCGTCCGCCAGACACAGCATAATCGTCGAGTGCGCCTTCTCTTCCTGCACCGTTAACTCGGAGGGTTCGAGTGCCTTCGCACGCTCCTGGTCCAACGACGCCCAGATGCCCTGCTGCTTCAGAAGGGCGCGCATCTTGATCTGCCATAGACTGAATCCGTTCTTCCCTGTGAACTTCTCGATCTTCATGTTGTGTGACGACATCTTGCTGGATGATCCTGACGGAACCCGAAGCTCTGATACCAGTTTGTTGTGAATCGCGGAAGCGAACACGCACAAACACGATCAAACAAGCAAGAACGCAAACACACGGATTTACAAGGTTCACCCGTAACTGGGCTACGTCCTTGGGCGGCAGCGATCGGTTTCACTATGTGGAGAAAAGAATGAATATAGAGGATTCTTTAAAACCCTAACCCTAAGGAGTTTATATAGCACTCCCATACAGACATATCCCTAAAAATAGAAGGATCCAAATACCCGAATACAAATAGAACCGCTCCATAAAATTTTCACCGGGAGGGGCATACAGCGAGACCCCCGTCTTGTTGGGGTATGGTACGGCAGGGGGATGCATATGCAGTTCTTCAACCTGGGTCAGATGGTTAGGATTCAAGGCATATCAACAGATAACCATTGTCCACCAAATACTTTCAGCCAACTAAACCTTTTGTCATTCAACTAATTTTCTCATTAGCTGAGCAATAAACTCTTCCATCAGACTCAGTTGGGATATGCTTGTACTGGAAGTAGTATATAAACTCCCTAGGGTTGGGGTTCTATGTATCCTCTGTATTTTCACTTTCTTCGCATATATTGAAAACCAATCGCCACCAACCAAGAACGTAGCCCAATTACAGATTAACCTTGTAAATCCGTGTGTACATGATTTGATTGCCTATACTTGTGCTTATTTGCTTCCGCTACTTGTAACACTACTCAAAGTCTCCTCAGCTTCATCATGAGTTCGTCGCCAACCCCATAAGCATCGGTGCAAGGCATCAAGAGGATCACACTTATAGTATCATGGAAGACTATCTCCTCACCACTCAAACTTTGGAAAGTTGGAATCGAATCATCCATGCCAAGGTTTTTTCTGAGTGGATAATCAACTGGGCTGAATTCGACATCCTCTTCTTTAGAGGGAAAAAATCTCTTGATTTTTTGATAACTCGTCCTTTCTTCCAATCAAAACACCAGATATCTATCTCGACTTAGTAATAATGTTTTATGCCAACCTGTCTTAATCTTTCATGATGAGGGTAACATCGTGATCGCATCCTATATTCTTCATGCTCACATTGATGTCTTATCCTCTATCTTGGATATCATTAATAAAGTTGAAGGTGCAATACCTAGTGAGCCTTATCACAATGTTTACTACGAAGACGTCAAGCACGTTATCACTATACTCCGAAGCCATGTCAAGGAATGACCATTGAATCAAAGAAATGACCATTGACTCAAAGATACTTCATATCGCACATGGGCACCAATCAAACTAGTAGTCATTTTCCATGTCCTTAAGAAGATGAATCACCATACCACTCTCCTTCTCAGGTGTCTACATCTGTTTGGGATCTACCTGTATAGGGTGTAGTATATAAACTCCCTAGGGATGGAGCTCTTGCTATCCTCTATATTCTTCTTTCTCTACAAAGTGAAAACCAACTGCCACCGCCCAAGGACGTAGCCCAGTTACATGTGAACCTTGTAAATCCGTGTTTTTGTGTCTTGTTTGATTGATTGTGTTTGTGCATGAATGCTTCCTCTATTCACAACAAACTGATACATATTTTGTCATGATCATTAAGCGGATGGTGTCACACATTTTGAGGACTGAGAACTTCACATGTAGGAAAGGATTCAATCTATGGAAAATCAAGATGCATGCCCTTCTGAAGAAGCAGCACATCTGGGCATCGTTGGACCAAGAGTGGGCGAAGGCACTCGAGCCCTCCGAATTAATGTTGCAAGAAGAGAAAGCACACTTGACAATCATGCTATATTTGGCGGATTACATGGAAGTCATCGATGAGATGACCGTTGTCCGTCTATAGGTGATACTCGAAATTCTGTACATGAAAAGTCTCTGATCAACAAGTTGTTTAAGCAACGTATGTTCTCTCTCCGTATGCAGGAAAGTACATCTCAAGAAGAACATTTAATTCGCTTAAATACATTATTGTTGGATTTAAGAAGCGTAGATATTAAGTTTGAAGATGAGAATGTTGCATTGATTATGTTAGTTTCTCATCCACTATCAAATAACAACTTTGTTCAAACATTTATTTGTGAAGAGAAGAGATAACCCTACAGGAAGGTCGTCTGAGCATGCATATGCGTGGATTTCAACATGTGGCTACTAGAAAGCAAGACTCCTGGGATGTAGGTTTGGACATGACTCATGAAAAGATCATCTGGATCAGACTATGCGAAGAGAGGAAAGTAGAAGCCCGAGTAAAAAAATCACAATTCTCAGGACATTTGTACCTACCATTACGAACGTGAACATTAGAAGGATTACCCAAAGAAGAAAGGGAAAGCCATAGTTGCTCCAATAGCTCAATGAGACGGAGATTCTGAAGATGATTGGTCCTCACTATCACAGATCAGAAATGACCGATGTTACATGGATACTTGATCCATGTTCTTACCGTATGACTCCCAATGAAGATTGACCCAACACATATGAGAATGCAGATAGTAGAAACATCGTCATAGGGAATGATGCAACTTATAAAATTATGGATTGGCTCTGTGAAAATCAATATGCATGACTGAGTCAAGAAGACGGTGACAGAAGTTCGCCATGTTCCTGATCTGAGAAAGAACTTGATATTCCTTTGAATCTTTGACTCTAAAAGATATAGGTATAACACTGAAGGAAGAGTTATGCAGTTCCAAAGATGGGTGGTTTTTATCAAAGGTAACGAGCAAAAGATCCTATATGCCATGCATGGGTCTATAATTATCGGTTCTATAATAGAATTCCAAGTTGTAAAATAAGATTCAGAGTTGTGGCATATCTGGCTAGGGACATGAGCCAAATGGCGATGAACATCCTCAATCAGAAGGGTCTCATCAAGGATCTCAAGGGATCCAAGCCAATTTCTGTGAGCATTAGGTGTTCGGGAAACAACACAGGAAGCAGTTCAGCAAAGCCATTCACAGGATGAAGGGGAGACTGAACTACATTCATGTTGATTGTTGGGGGCCCATTCCCGGGTACTATCTTTAGGAGGTGCTAGATATTTCCTATCCATTATTGATGATTATTCTAGAATGATTTGGGTGTTCATGATGAAGTACAAGAGCGAGGCATTTGAAACCTTTTGGCATGAAAGATCTTAGTAGAGAACTATACTTCTAAGAAGGTCAAGAGTCTGCATATTGATAATGGGATGGAATTTTGTTCCTCAAAATTCAATGACCTCCACAAGGAGGAGGGTTTTGCAAGACACCACACCGTCAGAGATATGCCACAATAAAATTGTTGGGATATTAGTTATCTTTTGTTCCGTTTATGTATTATCTTTTCTTTCCACCCTCTTTGCGTAATTCGCCCAACAAGTTTCTCCCCTATATAAAAAACCATAGGACCTCACGAATAGGTAATTCATTGTTTTCTCTCAACATAATATCGGAACGATGATCCTAGACCAGAGTTCTTATACCCCACCAGTGCCCTAAACCACACTCATCGCCCTCTACTCCCACGCGCCGCGCACTGCCGTCAGCAAACTGCCATTGCTACAAGCACCCGCATGTTGTTGTGCATCGTTGCCAGCAAACTGTAACCAACTCTCAACCGTAACCAACTCTCAAGAACAGTAACCAAAACTCAAGCAATAAGGAAGCCTCCGAAGAGACCCTTTCGTCTCGCCCACCCAGTGGAAGTGTGATCTAGGAGAGGGCTAGGCCTACTCTAAAACTACGTCCTTGAGACGGGGGAGAGACTTTTCGGACTAAGTCACTCCAAAAACCGGCAGACCGATACAGGCAAACGAGCATGAAAAATCAAAATCGAGGGCTCTCTAGCCTAGGCATCCTAAAGAATATAGGGCCAAAGGAATTGGTCTTAAAGAAAATCTGTGGATCCCAAAGAGGAGTAAAACTGCGAGCACTTGCGAAAAACCGCGAAAAGACTGGGATTCGAGACCCGCTCACTAAGCGGTCACTGCCCTAATTGGGCTTCCTATCTCCCTCCCAACTGAGAATCACCATACCCTCGTACAGTCAGGTGTAAAGGTCGTCTTAACTGGCATTCTTAATTATCACTCATCACTTAATCACCATCACTGACTTGATTCATCATCCTTTCTCAATCCTTTTTGTGGTTGATTGTACAGATCTAGGTCTTTTGTCAATAATTGTCAATAGTGATCTATAGTTAGTAATGTATGCCTAAAGGATTAATTCATGAAGATGATCGGTCCTTATGGTCACATGTTATCATTTCTAAGATCGTGAGATTAGCAACTACTCATTGGATCTAGATCTAAGTTCAATTCAACGCAGAATTTCCAAATTTTCTTATTAAACTCTTAATTTAGTGGCATGATTATTAATCGAAATGGCAGGGAAGGAACGACCTGCTGTTCTCGGGTCATAGGTTTTATAAGGAAAATGTGGGGTTTTTGGCAAAGAGGTTGGTGGACGACTGGGTGTTGTAATGCTTTCTGTGGTACATCTTTTGGGCGTCGCAGTTCTTTACTTTTGTAATTCTACTTTTAGCTTTCAATAAATATTGAAGGGGCGGACACCACCGAGTGTTTCCCCCTTCCCTACAGGCTTTCAAAAAATGATTATTAATCGAAATTTTATAAGACCTTGTATGAAAATACCCCAATGTTCTCATTTTTCAATCATGAGATTAGAAGCTTGTTTATTAGATATGGATTCAAGTTTAGATTTATACAAAATTTCCAATTCTTCTTATTTAGTCGTAAGATTAAGTGTTACTCTTAGGTGCATCAATAAGGATTTCTTTTGAATTAGTCTTTCCGCCAAAGTCAATAATCAAAGTACATGGTTTCTCATCTCAGCAAGTAAAAAGTAGTTTTAATTTTCTAGCTTTTCTGAATAATATCTTTGTAAACACAATCTTAAATCAACCCCCTCCAGTGACAGCAACTTATGTCATAGGAATCAGGGTTACCACTTACATATACAAAAAGGGATATTTACACCCATAACCCTGAGTAGTTCCGTAATTATCCCAGGAACCCTCGATAATCACGAATTACACCGAAGACCCTTAATAGTTGCTCCGTCTTACACACATGACCTTCCATTAGTTTGGTTCATTAACTCAGCCAGATGGGTGAGTTAATCTAACCAATCCGCGATCTAACGGTTGGGATTAACCAAAAAAAGAAAGGAGAGGAGAGGAGAAAGTGGGTGACGAGGAAGACGAACTAGGAGGGGACCTAGGGTTCCGAGGGGATTGCGGGCTCCGAACTGGGGGGGGGAGGATATGGGATAATCCTCAAGTGCATCACGGAAGCGTAAGCTTCGTATCGAATACGACGACGAACGACTAGTCGCACTAGTTGTTTTATGCAGCGGAATTTAAAAAAATTTCATGCGACAAAACCACATGATCCAAGAACACTTCTCGGATCGTTTCGTCTAAATCACAAACAAGTAATAGGATTACCTCTTGAAGAATGGTTGCGATCGAGTCTCTAAACGAAGAGACCTCCTGTCTCAAGTCCGATCCGACGGAGGAGACGCTTGCAAGCATGGGGATGAATCGCGTGCTTCTCGCAATCCATGTTGATGATCCAAGCAGTGGATCTTCTGATCTCGACACACGAGATCCGACGTCTTCTTCACGAGCAAGGCGCACCGAAGGTGACGGAGATCCACGAGCAGACGATCGGGCAGTATAACGACGATGCTGCGGTGATGGAGAACCTCTCTAGGGCATCTATGGTGGACGGCCATGAGAGGGAGAGAGAGCATGGCCTCAAATTTCAGCGAAATTCGGTCGAATTTCTGTCGAATATCGATATCCAGTCGAAACCGAAATTCGACCGAAATGACCGAAATGACCGAAATATGGGGGTCCTAGTACAAAAAATGACCGAAATGACCGAAATTTCGGTCGAAATTCCACCGAAATTCCATCGAAATTCTGTTTTGGTTGATACCGAAATGGTGACCGAAACCGACATTTAAGGCCTTGAGAGAGAGTAGGCGTGTAGAGAGAAAGAGAGAGAGAGTGAGAAAGAGAGAGATGTGCTTCAATAGCATGTACTCAGAGAGCATGGTATGCCTCTCTATTTATAGGGTTTTGGGATCCATAGATCTCAATCCACGGGACATATAAAATCAATGGATGAGATTGATTTATGTCTAATCCAATGGTCAAGATTGTTGTTGGTAAAAGCCAACAACTTGTGATTTAATTTAGATCAAATATATTTGACAAATCAAATATACATCAATCCTAAAATTAAACCAATCAAATAAAGAGACAAATTCCACGGAGATCTCAATCCCATTGGAATATAGTGGACGGCCACTTATTTCCAAGTGGAGCAATCTCATGAAATCTCATGAGATTGCATATCTCCATGAAATTCTCCATTATTTAATTCAACAACTTTTGTTGAGATTTATTCTTCAAAAATAATTCATAAATAATTTTTGAGAATATTGCAATCTTGCCATTGGAAAATTGCGAATCACATTCACAACCCAAAACAAAATATAATTTACATTTTCAATTAATTACACAATGTGTATCCGATACATATTAATAATTAATCAACAAATATAAATTATAATTAGCTCTCTCTAATACATTATAAATCACATTTATAATATATTATGAATAATTGGATATTGCTATCCACATTATTCATATCAATGATAATTAAATCACATTTAATCATCTTGGATCTCTTTTTCTCTTGTGTCCAAATAATATGAATCACATTCACATTATTCATATCTTTGATAATCAAATCACATTTAATTATCTAAGATAACTCTCCTTATAATATGAATCAAATTCATATTATTCATGATAATTAAATCACATTTAATTATCTATTTTCTCAATGCTCGGATACATATATCAACAATAGAATTATAAATGAACTCTTTCAAGGATAATGCGCTTTCTCCGCGAATACTTGGAGATAAGGACAGGGCGATTGTATTGTTCCACGTATAGTGACTTGGGTATTGAGATCACATCTCAAATCCAGATCTCGAGCCTCCCATAGATGGTTGATTAAATCAAGACCGCAAATCTAATCTTCTCATTGAATCTGAATCGCATTCAGATCAATGTCCAATATTTGGACTAAGATCGGATTACTTCTTTACTGAGAGGAGTCACTAAAATCCAGACACGTTTCATCACTCCCTAGGAATGGAAGCGTCATGGTTATACAATCGTTTATGATCACATCACCATCAGGTATTCCCAATACCTGTACATCCTGCATACTGGAAGACTCAGAATAAACCTGAAGTATAAGATCAATTTTTACACTGTCTACTTCAGAGTTTTATCATTAAGTTTCTCATTCGATCATTGGGGGTCGGTATCGATCATATACTTTCCAAAAGCATATATCATACCTAGGTCTTGATCATATACTTTCCAAAAGTATATATTAAACCTACAAATTCAGTCAAGCTTCCAAAGCGAGACGACCGTGCACGGAATTTGATTCTTCCCAATATCTCATGAGTGAGCTCATGTCTTCCGGTTCAGTAATGAACCTGTATGATCCCTTTAAGAGATTATATTACTCATATGCCCTTATATGCACACCAGCGTGCCAGTGTATAGACCTTGGTTAGGTCATCAACCTACTGATCTGCCAAATGTACATAATCAGACATATAGTAACACATCTGTCTCCGGCCAGAGGATGCGTGCCTATATCATGACAGCATACGATATAGGACTTTGGTTATCTCGATCTTGTTAAGTCAACTCTTTGACCTAACTAATCTGACACCTCCGAATCTCTATTCCTAAGCAGAGGACCTACATCAAGAGGTCGGTCAGATATCAGCCTAACTGAGAAAGGATTGCCATCTCCTACTTAGGCTGGAGATCATTTCTTAACAATCATTTGATGGTGCTTGATGAGTCCTCAATCTAACTCATTAGATGTTCATCCAAGCACCAGCCTCTATGATTCAATATTTGAATCAACAGCTGTATGATCATCAAGATGGCCATGGTACATAACCCTAATTGTGCTAAGGGACCTATTATGCAAATTATTTATTCTTCATTTCAGATCAGGGAATGATATTCGCAATAACATTTATTGCATAATGGCTTGTCGTGGGCTCGTATGTCCAACAATCTCCCACTAGCCCAAAGAGCCCTTAATGGGCTAATCATTTAAACCCACACTCATGTGACAATCATAGGCTATTTAGAAAATAGCTAGGTAAGCTGATCAGTCACTCTGTTCCCAAGAGACTACGCCAAGTCCTTTTACGGCACGTGCATAACCCCTAGTAACAGTGCTCGCATCCAATGCGAATGTTGCATCTTATGCAACCAATACTCAATTTTGTTATAGAGTCCTTGACACTATAGCTCGATAATTATTATAACCAGTATGCCCATAATCCTTATCAGAATACCTTCATTCCTGGAGATCTCTATATCCTAAGGTATCTACAGTTAAGACCCTTATAGATCTCTATCTACAAGGTCTTAAACTTTTGAAGATAAGACTTTGAGATCACTATCTCTAAGTTTCATCATCTTTGAAGATATTGTTATTACTGCAATCAAGTGTTTAATCACCATAGTTGGATCAGCAACCGTTTACTACTCCCACTGCATGGCAGACATCTGGCTTTTGTACACATCTAGCATACACTCGGATTCTCGAAACTGATGTACAAGGGCAAGCAGTTTTAGCATTCACATCCTCAACTCTTTGAGGTGCTATTCCTTTAGATAGGTCAGTACCATATCTTGAGGGAAAGAATCCCTTCTTGGAATTTTTCATGGAGATGTCCAAGGTATACCATTAATGTGACAGTACCAATACCCTCTTTTCTTTGCTTCTGAACAACTTCAGAATTAAGATCTAAGAGGTATACTTGAGATCATCTCTCGAGGTATGGAACAACCATGATATAAAACACTTATTATTATCATCCTTAGATCATTCCAAATGATTAGGATATCTACATTTAGCACGATGAACACAATGGCACTCTCACTAAGCTTCATATGATTTATCAAGATTCTATCTGAAATCATAACATTTATAATTTCATCAAATCTTATGTTCCAACTACAAGAAGCTTATCTGAGTCCAAAGATGGAGTTCTTTAGCTTGCACACCTTGCTTTCCTCAACCATGAAGCCCTGTGGCTACTTCATATGAATATCCTCAGAGAGGTATTCATAGAGGAATGCAATCTTGACTCACATCATGAAGATGTCATAGTCAAGTTGTGTAGCTATAGTTAGCAATATTCTGATGGGTTAAAGCAAGGTCACTGGAGAGCAAGTCTCATCGCAAGCGATGTCTTCTCTTTGGTGTGTAGCTCAAAGCCACGAACCGTGCTTTGAAGGTCTCTACATTTTCATCAGGTTTCCTCTTTCTCTTTAAGATCTATTTACACCATAATGGATCTTAACCATATAGTTGGATCCTCGAGGGTCTATATACAATATTTATATATGAAGTCTACTTTAGACTTTATTGCTAACATCCATCTTTCCATGTTATGATCTTCAGAAGCATCATCACATGAAGTCAGATCATTGTCAGATTCAACTGATACATGGAATCCATCCTCAAACTTATTTGAAGAGGTATTAATGTTTCATCTTTAATTGTCTATTTACTTTCCGATTTCAGGAGCCTCATTATCTTCTTAAGATTAAATGAGTTCCTTTACTTCATTTTCATCTTGATTCTTAAGAGAGACATTCTCTAAGAATCACATTCTCAGAGATGAGATCATTTAAGAATCTCAAGGTCATAAAGTAGGTATCCAATACCATCCTTTATTTTCCTAATGAAGTAGCACTCTCCAGTGCCAGATTCCAGCTTAATCACATGGAACCTTATTAAAGATATATATAATGTAGTCTCTACCACATATATATATACCTGCAAACTAAGAGATAATTATGCTAAGATTAATCATTGATCAAATCATGTCACACATGATCAATTGTATCTCCCTACAACTCTATTGAGTTAAGGTTCATTAGGAGGATTGAGATAGGAATGATATTCACATCTCCATAAGGTATTCCTTGAATTCATCTAATAGGTACAAGCTATCTTGGTTAGATCAAATTCATTTCATCTTCTTTCAAACTTTGGTTCTAAACCAAAATTGTGAAATCTTTAAACATTTCAAAGTTTTCTAAGTGAAGAGAAGAAATCTCATATCACAAATAATCATTAATAGATATCACATATCCTTAATGTTTATTCTGATATAGATGATTCACATACATCAATATGTATGAGATTTTGAATACCTTGACATCTTACACCATTCCCAAGGAAGGGTGTATTGGACATTTCCACTTTTGAATACAATATTCACAAGTATGTAAGATTTGAACCTTTAGACAATCTAAAGTTTCATCTCTTATCAGTCTATTGATCACATCAACAGACAAATGTCCAAAACATGATGCTATATCATTATCAAATGATCTTCATCCTCCTATTGATCTTTAATGGTTTAATTTTCAGTATTAGAAATCTTAATGAACCATTCATTAATATTCTAATTTAGTAGAGTCCACAAGATTTTAGATTATTATGTGAAATATCTCCATCATAACTCTTTATGATAGGTCTATTACAGAATTCATGTTTATTTCCACCATTTAGAAGTAAACTATGAGTGTGTTCTAATATCCAGGTCACAGAGACATTCTCTAAGACTAAGGGCTCCCATTGAAAATATGAAGTCTATTGATCCAATGGAAATTGTTGCAACAATTGCATCACCTTCAACATGGATGACCATTAAACATTAAGATCAAATTTCTAATATTCTAATACAGATGCAACTAATTGCAAGTGTCATTAGAAGATTGAGATACAATTATTAGACTTTATCTTATCAATAAGTAAGTCAATTTCAATGATTATATGTAGATTTTTCTGATGTACTATCCGATTCCTTCTCTAAGGATTCTAGATAGATTTGATAGTCATACTATCAACACATCAACTTATTGCAGTATTGGCATACATCCAACTCTTTGGATGTCATATGGAAGTCACAGAAGTACAGTCACCTCTTTGACTATACTTCTTACTTGGGTCCAACCCATGCTTCCACTGCGCTCCCTTTATTTATAAGCAACCATTGCTCAAGAAAAAGGATCTCTTATGTTAGAATCAAAAATTTCAATATAAGAGTATTTCAACATTTATACATGTTTCATTCAATTCATACAATATGAATATTATGAAGCTTCATGAATGACTAGAGTATAGATAGTAGAATGATGACACTCATCGTATCTACATCCATTTAAACTCTTAAAACTTAGGTTCAGGTAGGTACTCAAACAATTTGAATACATCATCTCCTATAGAGCCACCATTCTACATAATGCAGAAAATCATGTCATTCATTATTATATGTCGAGAGCACATATGTATGCCGGAACATCTTCTTAGATTTATAAGGATTGTTTGATAATTACGATCATTATCGACAAGTCACTTTAAAAGTACATTAGATGAGATCAAGACTTATAGAAACGTACAAACCTTAAGGTTTTAGTCCTATTGTCTATTTAATTATCATTCCTCATTATTATGAGGAAACTTGCACATTGCAACCACATACATTATGTGTCCAATTGCAAGTACAATATCTGGATCATGGGTCCAATTCATGATATTCTACTGGTTATTATTGAGTATAACATTGAGTGGGATTAAAGAAGGATTATCTGAAATAAGAAATTTGCATAAACATATATAAATATATAATTTACTTTGATTTAGGAATTTTATATCAAAGGTGTCTTGCCATGTCAACAATGAAAGTTCATTCCCTTAATCACTTTCAATGTAAGAGATATACTTACCATTATATCTCAATCAAGATCTGCGATCTCTTTCCTTATTTTTGTTACATCCCAATAATATGAGAACCTGTAACTCGGATAAAAAGAAGCGGGAACACATTCCGCCTTGCAAGTCCACCTTGTATCTCCCAATTCGGTCTTTAACACCCGGGCCCACCACCCCTAAGGAGATGTTGACCCGTCATTAATTGAACCAACCGTCAACAGGAATACAACTCGCTATGCGCAACCCAATATCGTCCCAATAATATGAGGACCCGATATTGGGGCCACTACGCATACGTCCTTACTCTTTCGAGAAGCGACGACCCCGATCCAAATGGATCGTATGCAGGAGTTGTCACTTCGGACAGGCGTCTCCTACATACAATATCTGGCGACGGAACCCTTCGCCTTGACGGGAGACCATGGATGTCACTTATGTGATCCTCCCTATCATATTCAAATTCTAATTAACTATCATGAATCATATTCACATAATTAATTCTTCCAAGGGAAATAACACATCTATTATATTAGAGTGTTTTTAATTGGATATAATTAACTTAATCACATTAAATTAATTATCAATCCAATTTAATCAATAAACTTGATTTTACTTGAATATATGGTATTATCTCAAAATACGTATTAATTCGAATTTTAATAATTAGAAAAATACATCATGATCTCTCAGGCATCATTCGTTCCCTACCCACTGTCATGGCTAGTACCGGCGGGAGTGGGACGGACCGCATCCGGTGCAACCCGCTACCCCAGCGATCCCCGACTAGACACCATATCCGCCTCGGGAAAAAATAATGATGAGTCAATCAATTTGTACTTGAGATGATCATCGGTTCTTCAACCGAAATTATACCATATAGTAATAATCAAAACATTTCTGATTATAAGGAAATTTGCTAAACAAATTTCCAATCCTATTCAAGCAAGGAATTTGTTGATTAAGTTTCCAATTTTGATCTAGATCAAATCTAATCAATTCATTGGTTGAGGTCATGTCAATTAAGGAAATAATCATCATTAAATATTCCTCAAATATTTTCCATAATTATTTCATGAAATTAACAATTAATTTCACTAATTGACAATCACATGGTTCTTGATTAGGACTGTAATTTCAGCAGTGACCCCTACTTACTAAAATTAACATATCTCAATCAACTTAAATCCAAATTAGACAAAAACAATTTTCAAAGATTGCTAATTTGATTTAGGACAGAACCTAAGTGATATTTCACGCATTTCAAGGTGGATCAAAACAGTAATTAACTCATAATCATGTTAAGATTCGCAGTTCCCGCAACAGTGAATACATGTTCATTAAAACAACCATATCTCGAGCAAACGAAATCCAAATTACGTAAACTCAGATCCTATGGTTTCCTTATTTAATGGGGAACAAAATCCAAGTTTTATTTTTGTGTTTAAACAATTTAAACATGGCCGAAAATAATCACTAAACAGAGATGCGAAAATGAAATGCGATAAGACTTTCGCAACCCTAACGAACCCAAGTCGCCTTCGGTTTTATGGATCGTATCCAAAACCTTCGACCTAAGGCTCTGATATCACTTGAAGGATATGGGATAATCCTCAAGCGCATCACGGAAGAGTGAGTGTCGTATCGAATACGACGAGGAACGGCTAGTCGCACTAGTTGTTCTATGCGGCGGAATTTAAAAAAATTTCATGCGATGAAACCACATGATCCAAAAACACTTCTCGGATCGTTTCGTCTAAACCACAAACAAGTAATAGGATTACCTCTTGAAGCGTGGTTGCGATCGAGTCTCTAAGAGACCTCCTGTCTCAAGTCCGATTCGACAGAGGAGACGCTTGCGAGCGCGGGGATGAATCACATGCTTCTCGCAATCAATGTTGATGATCCAAGCGGTAGATCTCCTAATCTCGGCACACGAGATCCGACGTCTTCTTCACGAGCGAGGCGCACCGAAGGAGACGGAGATCCATGAGCAGACGATCGGGCAGCATAATGACGATGCTGCGGTGATGGAGAACCTCTCTAGGGCATCCATGGTGGACGGCCATGAGAGGGAGAGAGAGAGTAGGCGTGTAGAGAGAAAGAGAGAGAGATGTGCTTCAATAGCATTTACTCAGAGAGCATGGTATGCCTCTCTATTTATAGGGTTTTGGGATCCATGGATCTCAATCCATGGGACATATAAAATCAATGGATGAAATTGATTTATTTCTAATCCAATGGACGAGATTGTTGTTGGTAAAAGCCAATTTGTGATTTAATTTAGATCTAATATATTTGACAAATCAAATATACATCAATCCTAAAATTAAACCAATCAAATAAAGAGACAAATTCCATGGAGATCTCAATCCCATTGGAATATAGTGGACGGCCATTTATTTCCAAGTGGGGCAATCTCATGAAATCTCATGAGATTGCATATCTCCATGAAATTCTCTATTATCTAATTCAACAACTTTTGTTGTGATTTATTTTTTAAAAATAATTCATAATTAATTTTTGAGAATATTGCAATCTTGCCATTGGAAAATTATGAATCACATTCACAAACAAAACAAAATATAATTTACATTTTCAATTAATTACACAATGTGTATCCAATACACATTAATAATTAATCAACAAATATAAATTATAATTAGCTCTCTCTAATACATTATAAATCACATTTATAATATATTATGAATAATTGGATATTGCTATCCACATTATTCATATCCATGATAATTAAATCACATTTAATCATCTTGGATCTCTTTTTCTCTTGTATCCAAATAATATGAATCACATTCACATTATTCATATCTTTGATAATCAAATCACATTTAATTATCTAAGATAACTCTCCTTATAATATGAATCAAATTCATATTATTCATGGTAATTAAATCACATCTAATTGTCCATTTTCTCAATGCTCGGATACATATATCAACATAGAATTATCCATGAACTCTTTCGAGGATAATGCGCTTTCTCCGCGAATACTTGGAGATAAGGACAGGGCGATTGTATTGTTCCACGTATAGTGACTTGGATATTGAGATCACATCTCAAATCGAGATCTCGGGCCTCCCATAGATGCTTGATTAAATCAAGATCGCAAATCTAATCTTCTCATTGAATCTGAATCGCATTCAAATCAATGTCCAATATTTGGACTAAGATCAGATTACTTCTCTACTGAGAGGAGTCACTAAAATCCAGACCCGTTTCATCACTCCCTAGGAATGGAAGCGTCATGGTTATACAATCGTTTATAATCACATCACCCTCAGGTATTCCCAATACCTGTACATCCTGCATACTGGAAGATTCAGAATAAACCTGAAGTATAAGATCAATTTTTACACTGTCTACTTCAGAGTTTTATCATTAAGTTTCTCATTCGATCATTGGAAGTCGGTATCGATCATATACTTTCCAAAAGCATATATCAAACCTAGGTCTTGATCATATACTTTCCAAAAGTATATATCAAACCTACAAACTCAGTCAAGCTTCCAAAGCGAGACGACCGTGCACGGAATTTGATTCTTCCCAATATCTCATGAGTGAGCTCATGTCTTCCGGTTCAGTAATGAACCTGTATGTTCCCTTTGAGAGATCGTATTACTCATATGCCCTTATATGCACACCAGCGCGCCAGTGTATAGACCTTGATTAGGTCATCAACCTATTGGTCTGCCAAATGTACATACTCAGACATATAGTAACACATCTGTCTCCGGTCAGAGGATGTGTGCATATATCATGACAGCATACGATATAGGACTTTGGTTATCTCGATCTCGTTAAGTCAACTCTTAGACCTAACTAATCTGACACCTCTGAATCTCTATTCCTATGCAGAAGACATGCATCAAGAGGTCGGTCAGATATCAACCTAACTGAGAAAGGATTGTCATCTCCTACTCAGGCTGGAGATCATCTCTTAACAATCATTTGATGGTGCTTGATGAGTCCTCAATCTAACTCATTAGATGTTCATCCAAGCACCAACCTCTATGATTCAATATTTGAATCAACAGTTGTATGACCATCAAGATAACCATGGTACATAACCCTAATTGTACTAAGGGACCTATTATGCAAATTATTTATTCTTCATTTCAGATCAGGGAATGATATTCGCAATAACATTTATTGCATAATGGCTCGCTGTGGGCTTGCATGTCCAACAGGTGCTCGAGCTAGCGGGCTCCGAACTGGGGGGGGGGGGGCGCACTAGCGGGCTCCGAACTGGGAGGAGACCTAGGGTTTGGCAGGCGACCTTAGGGCTTGGGGGAGGCGATGGTGCAGGTGGAGAAAGGGAGGCGGTGAAAGCGAAGACAGGGGGTGTATGTGGCAGGCGGAGACAGGGATTTGGGGGGGTGCAGGCGGAGACGAGGGTTGGGGGAGTCGACCGTTGCACGCCCCGACACCGGCCTCGGCCGCCTCCGGAAGATCCTGACCTTCTCGATCCGTACCGATTTCAGTAAGGGCACTGATGAATCTCATATTCATCATGCTAAAATTGGTCAATTAGGCTATATTCCCCAAAATTCACATGCATTGAATCATTAATAGAGCATTATTAGCATTCATACATGAATGATTAATATTTGCATTTCATCATGCATAATTGCATTAAAAATCCCAAGTGTAAATTAGCCCAAAAAGCCGCTAACCTCTCTTATTTTTAATTAATTCTTCCTAAATCCGATTGACCCCAAACTACCTTCATTGTGTAGATATTACTAACAAGAATAAATAAAAAAATACAAAAAAAATACTAACTCAAATAAGTGTCAAATAATCTCAAAGTCTAATTTCACATCTGACGGACTAAAACGAGCATATCTCCCTCATACAGTGTGCAATTTCGGTCTACTCATTTCAAAGTACTCTATTTTCAAATACCTTTAAAACAAGACTAATTTCGTAAAATTCGGAGCTCATATGTGAAAGTTGGGTTTTGAGCCTCTTTTGCGCATTTTAACTTTTTGTTGTTTTTGACCTCAGTTTTTATATACATAATTAGCCCTTTTAATTTTATTTCTTCTTCATTTGTGTTCTTTGATGAATGTTTTATTAAGCGACATAAAAATCCAAATCCAGATTAAAAATGAAATCAAAGAAACTGACTGAGTCCGTACAGAAATTGTGTGTTTCTCACTTCTATTTTGCTTTCCTATTTTCTTATTTATTAAAAGTCCAAAAAAATAGATTAGTGTGTAATTAATTTTATTGTATTTTATCGTAATTTTTCAAGATTTTTATCCTCACTAAAACCACCAAAAAATTACAAAACTCTAAAAAGCCGGTTATTATACACACGGAGAACCACCAAAAGTACCACTTAGCACAGGTGACCTCTTTTGCTCCTTGGTCCTTCATTAAAGTCGTAGATCTCATCGAGACGAACAACTTTCATGAAGGACATTTTTCGATCCCCGAGGTCTCCATCTATTTCTTTTCTATTTTTCTTTATCTTTAAATTTTGAAATTTTTTTGGGGTGCCACGTGGCACCCCACGTTCTCTCTCCACCACCACCCCCCCGGTCACGTGACCCCACTGTCACCTACCTCCAACCGTTCCAACCTTCACCCGTCGTTTCCCTTCCTCCCCTTCCATAACCAACGGCCTTTACTCCTCCTTGTAACACCCCCATGACCTCGGGTCGTTACGACCATTCCTCCACGCCGCCCTCACCGTTACACTTCCCCTCCGGCTCTCTATAAAACCTCGCTGACCCCCACCGTCGCCACCATCCTCCCTTCTCCAAGCTCGTCGGTGACAGCGACGCAATCCTCCTGGCGTGATCCGCGGTGTTCCTCACCATGTAGCAGCCCTTCACAAAGCTGCACAGTTGCATCTTGCTCCGCCCACGACCGCCGACGAAGATCAGGAGCGAGCTTCTGCTCCTCCAAACCCAGGCTAATCCACCCGTTCATTCATCTCCCTCGACATCGACTCCCGCTCCGCACCTCCGCCGTGCCGCTACGCCATCGTCAGCCTCCGCTGTGCCGCTCCGCCCGTCAGCCCCGCTGCCCGCGCGACTCCGCCTCGCCACTCTCGCTCCGACCGCCTCCGTCGCGGCAGCACCCACCGCCCTGCAGCACCCGGTCCGCCCTCGCGCCGTGTGTCGGCCGAGGTGCAGCTCGCCTCCTTTGGCCGCCTGCGTCTCCGCCTCCTTCCGCCGCGGCAGCACCCCCGCCTCCAGCCGCCGTTGGATCGGGCGGTGACCCTTAATCCAACGGCTACTGACCTGCCACGTGGCCACACACCATACCACAGGCTCGGCCCGTCCGAGCCTTCGGTTCGGCGCCCGAGCCTCCGGTTCGACGTCCGAGCCTCTGCCTCGGGGTCCCCAAGCCTCCACCAACCGCCACCAAGGCTCGGGACCCTGAGCCTCAGCCCCGGACCCCCGAGCCTCCGGTTCCGCCGCCGAGCCTCCTGGCGCACGTGTTACGCACGTGCGCTGGGGGAAAATTGCAGATACGCCCCCGGTTTTTTCGGAAATTAGAAATATACCCCGTCGGGGGTAAATTACAGAGAGGCCCCTCCATCTTTGCTAAATTATAGATAAGACCCTCCAGGGATCTTTTTGAAAGAAAAACTTTATTTTATTTACATTTTAGTCCCTGCAATTTCATTTTAGCATATCTTTCTCATACGAACTCCGTTTTTAGCATACAATATGTCATTTTGAAGCTCTTTTCATGCTCTACCACTTAGCATAATTTGTGGACAGATCTGATGTTGTTTATTGATAATTATCGTTTGAGGGTCTCTGTTGACTTTTGCAGGCTAAATTTTGACATAGTTGTGCTGTATTAAATAGAGGAATTGATGATATTTATGCAGGGACTTCATTGAGAAAAGTTTGTGAAATTAATCCTCATACATTATTTAATAATTATTTATTGAGGATTTAATATGTGCAGTTGCTCGTCTAAAGTTGAGGAATGAATCGTAAATGATTTATTTAACCGGGGAGAATTGATTGATTAGCCTGCAACCTGGATTTCATTGCTAAATATTTGTTTGGGCAGCAACTAATTCTCCCCTCTTTGAGAACGCTTTGGTTTACACGTAAGCCATTGTAACTTTCATGATTACAATCTAAACCCGACAAACCTCATTTTACACCCTAACCTTGTAGAAGTTGCTAACTCTTCCACCTTACACTCTTGTCCATGTAAATGACATATTACAGTTAACAGAAAGCGTTCAAGGACAAAAATATTGGATTTAGTTAATATTAAATTTATAACACACACCCCCAACCAAACCCCCCTCTTTCGCGGCATATCATATTGGATGTAAAATTTTGATGATCTCCATCTTCATATTCTCATCTAATTTAAGAGCCAAATTAATAGGTTGAATCATGCATGGAAGGCAGCAAGAGGGGTAGGAGGGGAGGAAGATTGTACCTTTAGATCCTCAAAGATTGGAAGATCAAATTAGGCTTGATCTTGCATGTAATAAGGTATGCAACATTTGTTTGAAACCAGTCCTTCGAGAGTTGCTTGGTTGGGTAGCAACTACAACTGCTAAGAGCAGTTGTAGCACTTGAATTTGGCTACAGCAGCAGCTTTTAGGTTGCTGGACAGCAGATATGGCTGCCTTGGTAGCACCGTAGCAGCAGCTCTGGAGCTCCAGCAGAGAGGGGAGGGCTTGCAGCATGTAGCAGCACCAGCTGGAGCAGGGACAGCATCTGCATGTAGCAGGTTCTTCCTTGAGAGCTGCTGGACAGATGCTATGGAGCTCCAGCAGAGAGGGGAGGGCTTGCAGCATGTAGCAGCACCAGCTGGATCAGGGGACAGCAGCTGCAGGTAGCAGGTTCTTCCTTGAGAGCTGCTGGACAGATGTTATGGAGTTCCAGTTGCTTGGGAAGCAACTAATTCTCAAGGAGGAGAGCTCCAGCTGCTTGGGCAGCAACTAATTCTCAAAGAGGAGAGCTCCAGCTTCTTGAAGAGCTGCTGATTGAAGCAGCTCCAACGGCAAAAAGGAGAGATTTGGCTTATTCAGTGAAGAGGACTTGAATTTTAGGGGAGATGAGAAGGGGGTGGGTTGATATAAACAAAGGAAGAGTGGCCTTTGGTTGTCAAGTGGAGAGGAGAGAAAGCCAACTGTTGGGGTTGTGCTGGAATTTACAAAAATATTTTTTTATTTCTTTAGACCTTTATCTCTCTATTATGTCATATCGAAGTCACCCGCATTCGCACCTTGAGTCTTAGATTCTGATGTACAATAGCTCGTTTTGACCGTCTCTATATGGCGATCAAAATGAGTATAATATTCATATACTTCGGATCGAAAATGAATTCTCGAAATTTCTTAAATATGATCTTGGTTTGCGACTAAATGTTGTGATTTTAAATTATCAAAAACCTCCGATCGACGAACGGTCGATTTTGTTGGTCTTATTTTGTCGAAACGTATTTTATGGTGGTCTCGATTTGTTTTGCGGTTCGGATCTCGCGCCGCGGTTTTTTCTGATAGCATGCATTATAATGCGATCGACTTTTGGTCGATTGCAATTGAACGAATTTTGATCTGCGATCCATGGATCGACCTAGGTTTATCCAATATTAATTGAGTATTAATTGATCATGCAAACCCTTAGTCGGGTCAGATTCGGGTCATTCTGATCCGGAAGTCACAACTATAAAAACCTCAAAGGGAGTATCGTCCTCGAGACTCGAGTCAAGGTCACTATTTGCTTTATCTAGGTTTCATCTTGTCATAAAAACCTCAAAGGGTTTTGAACCCATAAAAAACTCAAAGGAAAAACAAGCCATGTTCTTTCATCATGTATATAATTAAACGGGTATGGTTTGATAATTACCTGAAAAGAGCTGTGGGTATCTTGCCCGCATGTCTGCTTTGATTTTCCATGTCGCTTTTTCGACACCATGTCGGTGCCATAGCACCCTGACTAAGAGAATCTCTTTGCTGCGAAGCTTCTTCATAGCACTATCGAGTATCTGCAATGTCCTGTCCTCGTATGTCAAATCTGGCTCCACATCAAGGTTCTTGTGGTTAATGATATGTCGAGGGCCATGCATGTAATTCCTTAGATTGGATATATGAAAGGCATCTTGTATGGCTGATAGGTATGGAGGAAGGACTATTCGGTAGGCCACCTTCCCCATACAAGCAATAATCTTAAATGGTCTAACATATCGTGGCGCCAACTTGACACGAATACCAAATCTATGTACTCCCTTCTTGGGAGATACTCGTAGGAACACACAATCTCCTACATGTGTACAGGAATTTCATCAGTATGAGAGATTAAGTTGAATATTGATAAGTCATGCTTGAATGGATGAAGAGAAGATCATTGGTTTACATGAAACTCCAAATCTCTTCTCTGATGATCTGCTTAGCTTTTCTGGTGGCTCTGAGCCGTTAGAAGCCTTCGCCTCATAAGGTCAATAGCCCTTGCAGTCTCCTCCAAGAAATCAACAGAGTAAAAAGCGTGATCACCTACCTCACACCAATTGAGAGGCGTGAGGCATCTCCACCTGTATAGGCCTCCAAATGGTGCCATGCCGATGTTGGAATGATGGTTGTTGTTGTACGTGAATTTTACTAATGGCAGGTAGTCCTTGCAGAACCCTTTCCACTCTAGAGTACATGCACGTAGCAAATCCTCAAATGTCGGAATAGTGCGCTCGCTCTGTCCGTCGGCCTGTGGATGGTATGCGAAACTCATCTTCAGCTCTGTCTGAAGTGCTGACATGAACCGGTACCAGTAGTAAGATGTAAACCTCGAGTCTCTGTCAGACACTACCTTATGTTGTATATCATGAAGTTTGATAATGTTCTGCACATACAATCTAGCCAGTTTAGATGGAGTGTAAGTCATGCTGACATATATGAAATGGGTGGCTTGGTTAATATGTCAATAACGACCCAATAGCATCATGGCCACCTGGTGTCATCGGCAGTCCAGTGACAAAATCCATAGAAATATTCTCCTACTTCTAATCGGGAATGGGGAGGGACTACAATAACCCCGATGGTCTTCTATGCTCAGCCTTGACCATCTGACAGGTCAAGCATCTGCTAACATGACGTGCAACATCTCGCTTCATCCCGTCCCACCAGAATGTTGGCGCAGATCCTGATACATCTTCGTGCTGCCAGAATGAATAGATTATCGTGAATTGTGTGCCTCATTAAGAATATCTTTGTACAACTGCTCATCATTTGGTACAACGACCCGGCCAGCCTTTCACAAAATGGACTCTATCACTACTTAATCATCACCTTTATCCTTGATGGCACGCATGTATGTGTCTCGAATTCAAGGATATGTCATCTGTTCTTCTACTGCAATCTCAAAGACTGCTAAATCATGGAGGCACGGCGGCATATATGGATGCATTCCCCTAAGGATGCTAATCAGTCAAAGCTGCAAGTATATAATCCCATGTGTATATCCAGTTTACCGTACCCTCTCCATAAGCTCTCCTGCTAAGCGCATCTGCTACCATGTTTCCCTTACCAAGATAGTAAGAGATCGTGCAGTCGCAATCCTTCAGTAGCTCAAGCCACATGCATTGTCTTATGTTTAGCTCCTTCTGATCCAAGATGTACTTCAGGATCTTGTGATCTGTGAAGATCTCAATTTACTCCATAGAGAAGATGGTGCTAGATCTTTAAGGAGAAGACAACTGCCGTCAAATCAAGTCATGGTTGGGGTAATTCCACTCATGTGGCCTTAACTAATGTGATGCGTAAGCAATCACGTGACCTTATTGCATTAGAATCGCTCCTAAACCTTCACTTGAAGCATCTGTATATACTGCATAATCCTGAATGCCTGAAGGAAATGCAAGAGTAGGCACAGTCGTCAATCTTTCCTTCAGTGTCTTGAAGGCATGTTTGCATGAATCATCCCAATTGAAAGGAACTCCCTTCAGTGTCAATCATGTCAAGGGATGAACAACTCGGGAAAAGTCACTAACGAAGCGTCTGTAATACCTGCTAGTCCAAGGAAGCTTCGAATATGAGTGCATGTCTTGGGTAGCTCTCAAGGCATGACTGTCTCAATCTTTGCAAGGTCAACTACGATACCTGCTTCGGAAATGACATGCCCAAGGAATGAGACTTGGGATAACCAGAAATCACACTTGCTCAGCTTGGCATACAACTTGTGCTCTCGCAATGTGTCCAACACTATCTTCAGACCATTCGCATGATCTCATTCATTTCGTGAATAAATCAGCACCTCGTCAATGCACACAACCACAAACTTTTCCAAGTATGGATGGAAAATCATGTTCATCATGTGCTTGAATGCTGCAGGGGTATTTGTGAGCCCAAACGGCATCACAACAAATTTGCAGTGCCCATATCGAGTCATGAATGATGTCTTCAGAATATCTGACTCTATAATCCTCAACTGATCATAGCCAGATCGAAGATCGATCTTTGAAAATACCGAAGATCCAAGTAGTTGATCAAACAAATCATCAATGTGTGGCAAAGGATAACGGTTCTTCACCGTTCTCTTGTTCAGTTGTTTGTAATCTATGCACAATCTCAACGATCCGTCCTTATTGTAAAAAGAACGGGAGCACCCTGAGGTGTAGTGTTCGGCCTCACGAAACCCACGTCAAGTAACTCCTGCAACTGCACTTTCACTTCTCTCAACTTGGTTGGTGCCATGCGGTACGGAGCCATCGAGATTAGTTGTGTATCTGGTACTAGTGTGATCTCGACCTCAATCTCTCTCTCAGGTGGCAACCCTGGCAAATCATCAAGAAATACATCAGGGTAATCTGACACTACTCTGATGTCCTAAGCCATCGGCTCTTCATCAGATGTCTCTCAGACAAATCTAGACATGTGCCGCATCCCTGATCCATAAGTTTCGGAGCTCTCAACGAAATGTACTCCATTTTGGAGTTATGTAATGTACTCTTAAAGGTAAACTCAGGAAAGTCCGGGATCTTGAAGACAGTCGTCTTCCTGAAACAATCAACTAGCGCATGATGAGTTGACAACCATTCCATGCCCAAAATCAAGTCAAACTCGTCGATATGTAGTAGCAGATAGTCGGCGATCATCTCGTGACCACCAATCAACATAGGCAATCCTCTAGCTATCAGTCTTATGATAAACAACTGGGCACCTGGCCCATGGATGTGACAGGAAGGATCTAGGACCTCTGTAATTCTACCTATCAAAGTTAGAAATCTCGAAGCTCATCCATCACTTCAGAATCACTTTAAAACATAGAAATGTCGGTTCTAAGCGTCATGGTTCTGTGTAAGAATCGATATCATTAGTTACAATAGTTGATGTTCATGGATATTTCTAACTATGCTTTTTCTCTTCTTGGGATACAATACGGAAATTAGTTGCAAATGGTGACATCTTTGGTTATTGAATTTGAATGTCATTTTTTTCCCGCTCGGACTCGCGACAAGTCGAAGGACTATCGCTAGCCGAAAATTAATGCAATCGGAACTATAATACTATGAATGTATGTAGCGGGGTACCACTACGTCGATACCATATCTGTGATGTCTGCGGATCTGGGACACCCGTTTACACATCACTCGTAGTATCATATTCGCTAGAAATGGCATTAGAGTATTGAAGATGAGGGGAAAAAATCGCATTTTCGAATGACATTCACAATTAACTAATCAAGCCACAGAACCAACAATGTATCACCAATTTATATTGCATAAATTTCCATATAAATTACATGTAACAAAAGAACTACATTATGTACATGTATCCTAAATTATAGCAGAAGAGATAGTAAAGTATTTATAATATTCTGAACAAAAACCATAACATGAGTAGCTGTCGAGAGTAATTGCGGAATCTCATGTTCAACTGTTAGACTACTGCGATGCAGGTACTTATTCTGCAATACATGCATTAGGGAGAAAAGAATATCAACAAAAGAAGAGCGCATTCTAGTTAATTAAAAACATACAGGTAATTCAATGGCTCCAAAAGAAAGCAAGTAGATAGGGTTTGACAAATTTAACGAGCTACTTGCATAGAAACTGGTTTTCAAGTTTGTTATGTATGTGAATCTCCTGACTTACTCATCCTACCTCAATTACTCATAACTAACATGTTCATATATTGATTATATGATCTATATTTAAACTATGATCTTTTTATTAATTATAATTCACGTTTGATGGATCTTGATAATGCATCATACGGTGGAGTATAATGCATCACAACTAATGCGGTGGAGGCATGAAGAATGCCTTAGGGTTGGGGGCCTCTGTAGGCATGTGGTGGAGTATAATGCATCATAACTTAATTTCTAACACGTCCATTAACTTCATCTAACAACTGTAGTCTCAAGAATAAAATCATAAAAAGATTCCTCTTCTTTCCCATCCTATTTCATGTCTCAATGATTGATTAATGATTTGATTTATTAAAATGTTTATTATGATCGAGGTGATCTAAATCTCTTTCCGATGTTTATGAGTCATGTGGATGGATCTTAGTAAGTATAGATGATGTATCTTGTGTTCTGATTCTTTTCTTGTTTAAATTCTCAAGCTCAGTGGATAATCTATGGTTTTAGTCAAGGTGAGACCTCACACTATGACTCTAAGGCAGTAAGGAAGCCTTACGGTTGGGATGCCTCCGTAGGCATATGGTGGAGTAGAATGCATCCTAAGTTCCCAACACGTCCACTAGCTCCTCTGACAATTATGGCAGTACCTTAGCCTGTTAAGGATGATTTTTCATAATATGATTTTTTCTCTTTGCCAGGCCCAATTGGCGGAACAGAAACTAGCTAAATTGTAACCAAATCTCAACTGTGACCAATTATCAAGAACAGTAACCAAAACTCAAGGGTGAGGAAGCCTCTGAAGAGACCCTTCTGTCTCGCCTACCCAGTGGAAGTGCAATCCAGGGGAGGGGGCTAGGCCTACTCCAGAACTACACCCCAGAGACGGAGGAGAGATTTTTCGGACAAAGCCACTCCAAAAACCGGCCCGACCAATACGGGCAAACGAGCTCGAAAAATCAAAACCGAGGGCCCTCCAACCTAGGCATCCTAAAGAACACAGGGTCAGCAGAACATGTCTAAAAGAAAACCTGTGAATTTCATCAAAAAAAAAGAAAACCTGTGGATCCCAATGAGGCGTAAGACTGCTAGTTCTCGCGAAAAACCGCGAAAAGACTGGGATCTGAAACGCGCGCACTAAGCGGTCGTTGCCCTAACTAGGCTTTCTATCTCCCACTCAACTGAGGGTCGCCGCACCCTCGCACAATCAGGTGTAATGGTCACCCTGACTAGCATTCTTAATTATCAGTCATCACTGAATCACCATCACTGACTTGATTCCTCGTCCTTTCTCAATCCTTTCTGTGGTTTGTTGTACAGATCTAGGTCCTTTGTCAATAATATTGTCAATAGTGATCTCTAGTTAGTAGTGTATGCCTAAAGGATTAATTCATGAAGATGATCGATCCTTATGGTCACAGGTTATCATTTCTAAGATCATGAGATTAGCAGTTATTCATTGGATATGGATCTAAGTTCAATTCAACGTAGAATTTCCAACTTTTCTAATTAAACTCTTAATTTAGTGGCATGATTATTAATCGAAATTTTATAAGCCCTTGTATGTTCTTATTTTTCAATGATGAGATTATAAGCTTGTTTATTAGATCTGAATTCAAGTTTAGATTTATATAAAATTTCCAATTCTTCTTATCTAGTCATAAGATTAAGTGTTACTCTTAGGTGCGTCAATAAGGATTTCTTTTGAATTAGTCATTCCGCAAGAGTCTAATCAAAGTACATGGTTTCTCATCTCCTATATACACAATATTAAATCAACCCATCCAATGATAGTTACTTAAGTTATAAAAATCAGGGTTAACACTTACATATCCAAAAAAATGGTTGCACATTTTTAGGCAAAATAAAAACCTCATTTTCCTTGATAGCGAGACAATATTCATTTTTCCATCCAGTAGGGTTGAATAGGAAAGAATGCATTTATGAAAAAAGGGAGTCAAAGAAACATGACACTAAGATTTCTCATATCTTTACGGTCACTCCTAATTTTTTTATTGTTCAAATAATATTCAAGACCTGTAAATAAAAATCTTTCTATATGCAGATAATTTCTGAACTATTTTATTGCTTTTAAAAAAACTCATTTCTTCTTGTTAGTGAGAAAATATTCATTTTTCCATCCAGTAGGGTTGAATAGGAAAGAATGGATTTAAGAAAAAAAAGGAGTCAAAGAAACATGACAATAAGATTTCTCATATATTTACAATCTCTCCTCTTTTTTTAACTGTTCAAATAATATTCAAGTCTTGTAAATAAAAATCTCTATGTATGCGGATAATTTTGAACTATTTTATTGCATTTTAGATTTTTTTTGTTTATTTCTTCGCTTGACGTGCGAGGAACGCTTTGGTTTACAAGTAAGCCAATGTAACTTTCATGATTACACTCTAAACCCGACAAAACTCATTTTACACTCTAACCTTATAGAAGTTACTAACTCTTTCACCTTACACTATTGTCCATGTAAATGACCTATTACAGTTAAAAGCATTCGAGGATAAAAATATTGGATTCAGTTGATATTAAATTTACAACACACACACCCAACCAAACCCCACTCGTTCACAGCATATCATATTGGATGTAAAATTTTGATGATCTCCATGTAAAACTTCGTATTCTCATCTAATTTAAAGACAAAATAATAAGTCAAATCGTGCATGGAAGGCAGCAAGAGGGGGAAAAGATTGTACCTTTGCGTCCTCCAAGATTGTAGGATCAAATTAGGATTGATCTTGCATGTAATAAGGCATGCAACATTTGTTTGAAACCAGCCCTTCATGAGCTACTTGGTTGGGTAGCAGCTACAATTGCTAAGAGCAGTTGTAGTTAGCAGTTGTAGCTCTTGAACTTGGCTGCAGCAGCTGCTCCTAGGCTGCTGGACAACAGTTGTAGCTGCCTTGGTAGCACCATAGCAGCAGTTCTGGAGCTCCAGCAGAGAGGGGATGACTTGCAGCATGTAGCAGCACCAGCTGGAGCAGGGGACAGCAGCTGTAGGTAGCAGTTTCTTCCTTGAGAGCTGGTGGGCAGTAGCTATGGAGTTCCATCTGCTTGGGCAGCAGCTGATTCTCAAGGAGGAGATATCCAGCTGCTTGAAGAGCTACTGATTGAAGCAACTCCAACAGCAAAAAGGAGAGATTTGGCTTATTCGGTGGAGAGGAGTTGAAAATTTAGGGGAGATGAGAAGGGGGTGGGTTTGATATAAATAAAGGAGGAGGGGTGGCCTTTGGTTGCCAAGTGGAGAGGAGAGAAAGCCAACTGCTGGGGTTGTGCTGGAATTTGCAAAAATATTTTTTTAGACCTTTATCTGTCTATTATATGCCATACCGAAGTCGCCTGCATTCGCACCTCGAGTCTTGAATTCTGATGTACAATAGCTTTTTTTGACCGTCTCTGAATGACGATCAAAATGAGTATAATATTCATATACTTCAGATTGAAGATGATTTCCTGGAATTTCCAAGAAACGATCTTGTTTGCAACTAAATTTTGTTATTTAAAATTATCAAACGACCTCCGATCGACGAACGGTCGATTTCGTTGGTCTTATTTTGTCGAATCAGATTTTATGGTGGTCTCGATTTATTTTGCGGTTCGAATTTCACGCCGCGGCTTTTTCTGATGGCACGCATTACGATGCAATCAACTTTGGTCATTGCGATTGAATGAATTTCGATCTGCGGTCTATGGATCAATCTGGGTTTATTCAATATTAAATGAATATTAATTGATAATGCAGACCCTTAATGGGATCAAATTTGGGTCATTTAAATCCGGATGTCACATCATATGATCCAAAGTAGAGGATCAAAACGCTGCTTCGGTGAGCTGACGTGGATGCCCCTGCGTCGTTGGATGATAACCGGTCGGAGTCGATCGAGCGGTGACTGTACTCCGTGATCTTCCCTCTCCTTGCGCGACGGTGGGGCAGCGGAGCTCCGGCGATCACCTTTTGTCTCCTCCTCGCTCGTACATGTCAAATGAATGTTCGGGAATGAAGTTGATGGCTTGGCGAATATTCTCGTGGCTCGAAGATGAGGTGGTGATGTTTGAAGGTTCCTGACAATGCAAGTTCACTAGAGGCTGAGGAACTAAAGTTGGCTCTGACCTATCTCCGACCAATGAAGCTCTAAGGACCAACAAACTTTAGGAAATAAATCGCATACAAGTGGGAGCGAGTAGGGAAGGATTTGGAACGACTAGAAGGTCTATATTGACCTGGAGATGGGGACCATGAATGGGTTCTTCGTCTTTCAGACGACGAACAAGGAGTGAGATGGAGTGGGTGATCTAATTAGAGATGGAGCTGATAATGGGGTTTACGAAGATCGTGAAGTGATGGTGATAATGTTGAGTGGATTAAATAAGGAAATGAGCATGTATATGTATGTAGATAAAATCGAGAAAATGTGACGGAATGAAGGAAAAAGGATTGAGGGCTTACTTGAAGAAGAAATAGAAGAACTGAGGTAAATGTCAGAGGTGATCTACAGGCCTAGGATGGAGCTTAGCACGCTCCAGGTCTTCGCATCTACTCCATGGCTGGAGGAGATGAGCTCGAACAGCCTCAGATATGGTTGTGGCTTGATTGAAAATTGAGAATCTCGTCAAAATCCTAATCTCCGTTAACCCTCAACATCTATCACAAGGGGGCAGGAAATGCTAGGAGGAAGGACGTAGAAATGGCAGATCGGGCGAAAAATGGTTGGTGGTTAGGTATTTGAAGAAAGAGGTTAGGCTACATGTGATTGTCAGGGTAGTTTCAACCACTCCTGTGTTGAGCATGTGAGAAGGTCAAAGAAAATTGGAGGTTATACGTGGATATGGTCGAATGAGGAAGAGAATGGCGTCGAAGTGAGATGGTTGCCTCACGTGAGGCAACCGGTGGAAATGAGAGACGACAGATAGTTTTGCAGCCAGAGAGTTTGAAGGTTGAAGAGGTATGAGGAAGGAGACGATACAAGAGTTATCTGATGAAGATCAGACGGCCCTGATATGGGCGTGGGGGGGAGAATCACGACCACTTGATAAATTGATCAAGCGGTTGCTAAAGAGGCGGGATTGAAGTGATCTCGGCCATACGATCAAATGATCGGATGACTCAAAGTGAAGGCGGCTTAAAATAAAGAAGCTGGTGAGGTGGCAGCGCTTGATTGGGCCATGCGGCCCAATCATAAAAATCAGAGAAAAGAATAGCATGTAAAATCAAAAATAATTAGTAAATGAAGTTAAAATAAAGAGTGTTCTTCAAAAAAGTTCTGTAGAATTCAATTCTCTACAACTTTTATGAAGGGACCTATGTCAAAATCAGTTATATGCAAAATGTAATATTTTTGCAAGCATGTTTACATAAATAAAAGTACTTATTTTAATTCGTGTATTATTATTATTGTATTTTAACTAATAAGTAACATGCATATTATTTAAAACATTATATTATTTTTATGGGATTTCTAATGATTAGAAAATGCATAAAACAATAGCACAATATATATAGGTAAATTTACCACACAAATACCAATTATTAAGAAACAATAATTAATGTTAATTATTTACAAGGAATGAATTATTAATTACAATTAACTAATTATTAATTAATTAGTTTGATTGTTTAAGAAAGGGGGATAATAGATGGAGTTTAACATGATAAATCAGAGATTTATCAAGGAGATCTTCTATCTGAGACAAGCATGGCATATTGCAGACCTGCCACTACTTCATGGACCCGAGCATGAAGATTTACGATGATGACACCGAGGAAGTCGACAAGAGGAGGTATAGGGAGCTTGTTGGCAAGCTCATGTATGTGACCATTACTAGACTAGATATATCCTTTGTTGTGACCAAAGTGAGTCAGTTTATGGAATAGCCCAGACACGCGCATATGGATGCAGTCCATATGATTCTGAGGTATATGAAGGCATCACTTGGCACTGGACTTCTATTCGGCAGAGGCACATCCCTTTCAGTTACAGCATGTGCAGATGCAGATTATGTTGGGTGTCCCAAGAAGAGGAAGTCTACTTCAGGCTTCGTAGTGTTCATAGGGAATTCTCTGGTGTCTTGGAAGAGCAAGAAGCGGACTATGATTGCAAGATCTAGTGCCGAGTTAGAATATGGGGCTATAGCGCAGGCTAGCACAGAGATGATGTGGTTCAGATCTATTCTTAGTGACCTGAATGTCAAGGTGCCTTTTCCCATGCACCTCCGATGTGACAACCAAGCTGCTCTTTTCATTGCAAACAACCAAGCCATCCACGAGAGGACCAATCACATAGAGGTGGATTGTCACTACACTCGTGACATGATACAGAAGGATCTCATCACCCCTACTCACGTCAGCGCTAAAGAACATACAACATATGTACTTACTAAGGCCTTAGACAGAGGGCCTTACCAGAGATGCTGCTCCAAACTAAGCATGATTGATATCTACGCTCGAGCTTGAGGGAGAGTGTTAAGATATTAGTTATCTTTTATAGTGTTTATGTCATTCCTATTTTCTTTGCCTTCTTCATGTAATTTGCCTAACAGGTTCCTCTCCTATATAAGAGAACCCTAGGGCCTCATCAATAATGCAATTCATTCTTTCATCTCCACAAGCACATCTTCATACAATACGTCCGAGAGAGATAGAGATAGACTCCTACTCAAAGTAGTCGTTGTTGTTCGAAGACCTCGCACGAGGGCGGACCTGCGACGATCAGGTCATACATGTAGAAGAGTCGTTGCGACAACTAGGTCGTGCCTGGAGTAGAGTTGATGTAGAAGTCTAGTGCGAAGTAAAAGTCGCACATTAGAATGTGCGGAAGTAGTCGATCTTCGGTGAAGATTGTTGATAGCATTAGTAGTCTGGAGTGTCGATCTGTCATGTTGTGGATGGGCAGTAGAAGTCCGAGATGTTCTCAGGTAGAGAAGTCATTCTTATGTTGGGAATACACATCCAACGATCGGGGATAGACACTCAATGCAACGGTCGTACCCTATGCAGATCTCAAGAGTTGGGGATAAACCTCCAATGATCAGGGATAGACATCCGATGCAGATATTGCTTCTGTTTAGGAGCCACAAGTAGAAGATGATGGATGATATAGAAATCATGTGGATTCATCTCAAGTAGAAGAAATATGCCATGCTCACACTCTACCTTTCTCCCAAACTTCATAGAATAAAGAATATGGATGATGAAGTTGGGAAAAATAATGAATAACATGCAATTTTACATTTTCTGTTTTTCAGATATTCTTTTTGTTGTACGGCTTCGTTTTTGTACCATCGCCCTTGTTTTTCAAAAAAAAATCTTTAAAAAAACTCATGGTCCCTCTTTTTTAACCACTCTTTTTTCTTCAAAGAACTCACGACCCTTTTTTCGTCAAACATACTTCCATTTTTTGCCCAAAACTCAGGGCCTACTTGGGCCCAATACCTTCATCCCCCTTTTCAGAATACAGAGCACCAAGCCCACTTGAATATCCTCCTCCTTTTTTTAATGAAGGGGCAACCCCCCTTTCTCACACACAGTTAGGTACCATTTGGCAAGGGGGTTAAACTCCCCTTTGGGGAGTTTACCCTCCTTAACCCACCCTCCCTCTCTCTCATGTGGGCCCCACTTTATTCTTTTTTAAAAAATAAATAAATCAATTTTACATCATCAATCCTATCAAAAAATAATATATTATACCATCATATCATATAAAAATTATAAACTACTCCACTTCTACTTACTTTTCCAAACTTCAACACAATCACATCACAATAACTACTCATTTTTTCAAACTTCAATACAATCATATCACAACAAACCAACTTCTAACCCACCCCCAGTTTAACAGTCTATCCAAACACCAAAACTCAAAAATGGGTTACCTCCTACCAGTTTAACCCGCCTTAACCCGCTAACCAAACGCACCCTTAATGTTCCCTAATATTGAGAGACACATTGATGTCGTCGCCAAGGTAGAGGGGTGCAGCCATGGAACTCGTCGCAGCGAAGAGAGGAGGCAATTGCCACGAAGGGAGGGTTTCTGGGGAGATGCCACGTGGTTGCGAGGAGGAGGATCGTCGATCTGGAGCTGAGGCTTACGACGATCTGGAGGAAGGTGCACGAGGTTGTACAATTTGAAGGCAAGGTGAGGTTGGGAGGAGAGCAGCATCGCCAAGGGTCCATCGTCGTCGATAAGGATTGTTGGTGGTGGAGAGGGGGATAGCAGTGTCGTTGCTGCTGCAACTTTCATGCTGAGGCTTCTTCTTCAAGTAGCTACAGTGGTGAGCAGGGCTTTTTAGCGCGAAGGTTACCTGGAGCACCGTCGACAATAAGGTGTTGGGGATCTTCCATGGCGAGGTGTTGGCCAAAATAGTATGACTGAAACATCATGCCTGAGGTGTTGGCGGCGAGGTATTGGAGCTTCTTCGAGGCACCGCTGCTGCAGATCTCGAGGGAGTTCACATGGTGGAGTGATGTAGCACTTGATGAACCATAGGATAGAACCATAGAGGGATTTAGGGTTCTAGTTTGGAACCCTAGCAGTCATGTGCGCATCCATTTGCCGTTGAGATTAGGGTTCAAATTCGAGAACCCTAGTTTCCTTTTGATATTGGACGATTTCAAGCATAACAATAACAAAATTACCACCATGAACAAAATAATCTTTAAGAAAAAATTCAGAATCGAAACTTTGAAAATCGATCCGCAGAATCGACTTACTCTGATACCATGATGGAATATAGAATTGCGGAAGCAAATAATCAAAATAAGAAATTAAATATAAGCATCTTGAAATTTACGTGGAACCATGCTCCATGAGGAGCAGAATGAAACCACATGAGAAGGCATCAAAGGGTCGGATATCCTATTGAATCTTCTCAATGAGTACAGGGGGTGTGGGACTCCTTTTATAGCCCCGCAGGATAATTTGATCTCTCCGAGATCCAATTACCCCTCTATTACATATGTTGATATGCCTTTAATCCTAACCATCTGACCCAGATTGAAGAACAATTGCATGGACCCTCTCATGTCCTACCATACCCCAAGAAGACGAGGATCTCGTTGCATCCTTTGTACTTTCCTTTTTCTCCACATAGTGAAAACCGATCGCCATCATCCAAGGATGTAGCCCATTTACGAGTGAACCTTGTAAATCGGTGTTTTCGTGCTTGCGTGTTTGATCTTGTTTGTGTGTGCTTCCGCTATTCGCACCAACATACTCCAACAACGATGAAGCATAAGAACGTAGAAAAATGTACGAGTGGGACACAAACAAGTAGAATCAAGGATTATAACCTTGGGAAAACCCCGAAAACTCCCAACACCGTACACAAGATCAATAATCTTGTAAAATAATAACTCCAAGCAACCAAACACAAGCATGTATTAATCAAAATAGAAAAATCTGACACGCGAGCAATAATCACAAAGATAGAGAGACTATGTCACACAGGAAGTGGGAAGATCAATAGATGCAATGGAGAGATGTAATGGCATACAAACGTGGGATGCATTTGCAGCGAGGCTGCATGTAAGGTTGGAGCAAATCCGCAAGTAGCAAGTAGGCACGGGATGGGAGCAAATCTGCATGCAAGTTTGGAGCATATTTCTAAAGCAGATGGTAAGTGCATGCTAGGCATAAGCAGATCGTCGATGTGTGTATGAGCATTGGTGTGGCTTGCACATAGATCAGGGGTCGCGAGCAGGTTGGATGGCAGTCATGGCAAATGGTGTTCTTAAAGGCCTGCATGGAGAGGAGACATGTCGCTATAGGGAACACCACGGTCTGCATGGAAACCCTTCCAACAGAGAGAAAACCACATAGAGGCACATTAACTAGAGAGCAGCAACCTCAATGTAGGGAAGAGTTTCCACTAAGACCGCACTTGAAACACCGTTATTGTGAATGAGTGACAAATATAAGGGTAAGGTTAAATGGATCCTCACCACCATCCATTTTACATAGAAACATCAATAATGGTAAGACACCTAAATTAATTAATCATGAGGAATATAAGATCGTATTTTTAGGCAGAGGAAAAGAATAGCAACCCAAATGGTGGCGCGTCTAGATCGAGGAAAATTTTTTTTGACGCTCTAGATCGAGGAAAATTCATGTGTACCGTAGCCCCCCGAACTCCGAACTTTATTATACGTGTCCCGTCACAAACATTTTATTTTGTTATGTACCGTATGTAAGCTGCATCTTCAAAAGGCGGCTTTGATTTTAGCTAAAGTCGCCTCTACAAGAAGCAGGTTCCCGTCGATTTATTCATAGAAACAATAATAGATGAAGCCGCCTCTTGCAGAGATAACTTTGGCTAGAGATAAAGCCGCCTCTCGAAGAGGCGGCTCTCATCGGTGCCATGCACATAAAAAACTAAAGGCAAAGCCTCCTCTTCAAAGGCAGCTTACCTACATTACATAACAAAATAATTTCTTTATAACCGAACATGGATAATAAAATTAAGGGGCTGTGGTATACAGGAACTTTCCATCTTGATCCATACTGAAAACCTGCAACATAAAAGAAACAGAACTTTTAAGATAGAAACCAATATCCCAAACATACCATAAATAGATCTCTACATGTTTTAAACTGTGTGATTGGCTAAACAGCTTCAATAGAACAAAACTCAACGTCTATATCAAGGGTACCCTTGATGTTGTGGAAGTAGCAAGGAAATCTGAGTAAGACCAGAACGGTGAGGGATACATTGGCGCTGCGTGAAAGGCTTATGTCACACGCATGAGATGCCATTTTTTAGAAGGAACATGTAAAACAAAGGTGTAACGTCCCGGGCTTAAGTCCCCGGTCCGTTATCGAGGAAAACTGGCCCTGACAACTTGTTGGGTTCGAGCCCAGATGGACCCGTTGACAACCACCCAAAATGCTTAAGCCTAAGTTGTCAAGTAGTAATCCCCACCACTTATATACCACACCCACACTTTGTGAGTTTAAGGTATGGCACTATGTTTGGGGTTGGGGTGTTACAACCTCCCCCACTTATATTCGCAACGTCCTCGTTGCGACATGGCCCATTCACTTATTCCCAGTGACAGTGGCGGCTGCACGGTCCCGGCTTAGTTCCCTTCGGGTAGCCCTTTCCACTATCAGAGGGAACCTGCTCTGATACCATTTGTAACGTCCCGGGCTTAAGTCCCCGGTCCGTTATCGAGGAAAACTGGCCCTGACAACTTGTTGGACCCGTTGACAACCACCCAAAATGCTTAAGCCTAAGTTGTCAAGTAGTAATCCCCACCACTTATATACCACACCCACACTTTGTGAGTTTAAGGTATGGCACTATGTTTGGGGTTGGGGTGTTACAAAAGGGCGGAAAGAAGGAACTAAAAGCCAAACCACTATTTTGTTCCTCATCACGTCAACAACCAACGCTTGGTGACAAGTTACTGAAAAATGCAAGGTGATTTAAAAAACAACCTGATGTTAACGCCATCGTTGATATATGCCGAGACGTTCTTCGACACCCAGTCCTGGGCTGCACTGAGACTGGAGGAAATGGAAGCCAACATATCATTAGGAATCCCCACCATCACTTCTAGGCCACTTTTCTTCAAAGCGTTCATGATCCCATCATCTGCATCAAACAGCTTCACCTTCCTGAATCCATTCTCCTTGAGCATCCTTACCACCTTGTCGGGCGGCAACGGATGGCTTGTCTGAGTGCCCCAGTTAGCTCCAACTCCAACCACGGGCAGCACCGAGCAAGACAAGCATACGCACCCAACCACCAAAAGAAAAATCTTCGCACCCATGACCCTCTCCTAGTCACAACAACAAGGAAAATCTCAATATAGACAGAACCATGTGCAGTGATATCTAGGAAGATGGTCATAACTCATAAGCATCCAAATACGTACCAAAAATTTGCTTTGTTTTGGATTTAGCAGTCACCAAATAGCATCCATTCTCCTCCAAAACCTCCAACTTCACCAAAAAAGAAAACAAAGTTGGCAGCTCAAGAGCCGAGAAAGGAAGTGGCTTTGTCCGGATTAGACTCAAATCTCAGGTACCCAAATAGGCAAGCATCAGATGCAAGCCAAAGGAGCTCACTTTATGACCCCTCTCTGGAGCTACAAGTAGAAAAATGTGATCTTTCACTGCGTTGCTGAGAAGGGGAAAAGATGGAACCTTTTAAGTTGAAGTAGGCAACAGGACCCCTGGGTGGCAGATAGTGGTTGCAAGAAAGGTTGGTGACGGGTTACTCGCCTCCCCCTGCAACAGCTCCAGCTCGAGCTCCAGCACAGCCTGTGATGGGCCCGACTGATCTTAATCGGCGTGGAAAAAGGAACTGGGGGGAGCTAAGATGAGTTAGAATCAAAAGGTGGTGCGTTTTTCTCTTATTCCCGTTGTTTGGATTGGAGTGGGAGAAGGGCAGAGGTATCTCTTTCTCTGCGAGTGCTCTCTCTCTCTCTCTCTCTCTCTCTCTCTCTCTCTCTCTCTCTCTCTCTCTCTCTCTCTCTCTCTGACGAGGGACAGTGAGAGCAGCAAAGACAAAGGGCATGTTTCGTTGCTGGGTTGGACTGGGTTGGGTTGGGGTACCCTTGTGAATAGTAAATTGTACCCCTGTGAATAGTAAACTGTGAGGAGGATTGAGAGGGCTGGAAGGAGGGGTAGACCGGTGTATCCCAACTCAACCCAGTCCAATCCAGCAACCAAACAGGCCCAAAAGGAGGGTGGAAATAGGAGGGACGTGGATGTGGGAATAGAATGAATGTATCAGCATTTTCCCATTTCTTAGGCATCATCCCAGATGAGTTCGCAAGTTCGAAGTTGCATTAAATAGCATGTAATTAGTGCGGTTCTTGAGTTGCAAGTATGGGATCTTTACTGACTGCAATAGGAAGAAAAAGAAAGGTTTGTGACAAAGACTCATGTGATTGATTAAGTTATCTTCTACGGTAAAGGACAATTATAAATTAGCATTTCTAATTAGTGTAAGGTCAAAATAATCCTTGAGGTTTTTATAAAACAATAGTGTCGTTGATCTCTCTAATTACTGCTGAGATAATCGACTAGGGAATCGAGGAATTCTACTGCCTCTGTTCGGGCATCGATTTATCCCTTTCATTGAAGGGGTACTCGTGCGTCTCACCAACTTACCAAGTGTTTACAAGAAAAAACTTGTTGCTTTATCTTCAAGATCTCTTGAGCGTTATTTACTCACGAGATAATCATTTTTCGTATCTGCTCATCTCTGACATAGTCACTTTCAATGTCGGCTCATCTTAGGGATGAGCATTGGGTTGAGTCGGTCCGATCCAACCTACGAGGCTGACCTGAAACCCGACCTAGTTTATATCAGGCTGAACTTGGGCCTAAAATTTGGTCCATTAAATAAATGGATTGGATCTGACCCATTAGCCCGCTGACCAGACTCGATAAGGGCCCAATAAGAAGTTACATACAATAATCCATCATCTCATTATTATAATACTAAATGAGGGCTCTGTATATTCTCATCAATCTTTAGTACCTTCACACATAATTGTCCACTCTCTTTTCTTAGAACAAACTCATGGTTAAGCTCTTCTCATTACCTTTATTAACATTACTTTTTTTGTTAGATGATGAGTTCCTCTTTTATCATTATTCGTCGTGTGTGTGTGTGTGTTTTATACAATAAATTTTATTTTACTTGTGAATTGTTGGCTTTTAACGAGTACTTCATATACTAATAGCTCTCATATCACATTCATCATTGTCTCATCAATAGTAAATGTATCGTTAATCATCCATCTTCTTTCTCCATACTCCCATCTACATTTTGTTAAAGGGCCTCGACTAGAACCCGGGCCTATATTAATTGGATCGAGCCGTGGGTCGAGCAAGGGGAAAAATTTTGAGCCTTGGCCCGACCCACGATCCATTAATTTTATTGGGCCTTGGGTAGGGTCACCTTGGACCCAAAGGAGCCCGACCCGAAGCTCGTCCATATCATCTTTGACATCACTCTCCAAATATATCTCCCATGTGTTACGGTCTTTCTCTTTATTTTATATTTTTTCTCTCTTTTTATCGTATACGTCACTCATTTGATATATTTTAATTTATATTTTGAAATATCAAATAATATTGATAATTAATCTCAAAAGGATAATTTTATCCTTCTGGACAAGAAAGTTTGATGGAACCGTTAGATTTGTGACTGTGATTGGCAAACTTCATGGTACATGGCTAAACCATATCCTATTTGAAGTATTTTGTATACATTATCAATGAATCAAGTAAACCAGTGTGAGTTATAAAAAGCAAATACATCATTTAGGGGTGCTATCAAAGTTCACCGATCATTCTGAAAATATTGAAATATGGGAGAGCTGTTGATGTTCGATGACCGGTAATCCTGTCAAAAATTCACCTTGTTTGACATTGTAATTAGTATCAACATAAACACGTGACAATTTTTTAACACTTGTTAATCTAGCACCCATCTTCCTCTTTTTGCATATGGGCAGTGTGTAGTATATATGCCTGACTGGGATGCATGTGCAAATGATTCAATCTTCGAATATATTTCATGAGAACCATGTCTTCTCTATCATGCACACGGGCTAATTCAACTCCTCGTTGCGGATCATACCAGTCGCATGAAAACAATGAAAGCAATTTAGTACTTTAATTCAATTAGCTCCTTAAGAAGCCTGAAATAATTTAAGCTATCATCTTCACAACGTGAATTCGATACCATGACATCAACATTACAAGTCGTTGATCCTTTACTTCATCGTACATGTGGAATTTGTATCCACTAGTGTAGAATCCATTGTATCTTGACATTGTAATTTGGACCAATGGTGTAACCATGCATCATTTTTTATTTCTAATACGTCAGGTCTAATAAATTAACATACGCTTTAAACCATTTCAAAACTGTCTTCTGAAACTCTTTGACCATGTCGTTGTCGGTAAAAGTTGACTTAATAATGGTGTATACTCCTTGCATTTAGAAAATTAATGTTGAAAATAATGTTGAATATATGGATTCAATTGTCTATAAATGACATATTCTGTGAATGGTGAACCTCCGTCTGTATTGTCCATTACATATAACTCATCTGCCTATTTTTCCTGATGATCCATCATACGAATCTTTCCTTTCTTGAATGGTTCAACACATGTTCAAAAAATGGAAAGTCGTTTATCATCCGCAAATGGATGCAACTTCATTATGTGAATACTGATTGCGAATAGTCCCTATGATGTCAGACAAGTACCTCACATAAAATTTTTTAACTTTTCCCAACGTATATTGTATGCTTATCGATATTTCAACCTTGTTTTTGTTTCAAACCTTTTGCTTTGAAAAGAATATGTACCAAGATTTCAAAGTAAAACTTATACTCAATACATTAAATGTTACTCGCAATATAACTGAGGATTTATTAATACCTTTCAAATAGGTACATCCAACAGAACTTATCATGACTTCCCACTTTAGCCTATGAGGAAAGTATGATGTAAGATGCCACATCAGAACAAAGAAGTATGGTAGAAAAAAATACAAGTTTGCATAGAAGTACGGGTACATTCATTATAGAATTGTCATGTCATATGTTGTGATCTTCAACGAAGAAATACATCTGCAAAAATTGCTCGGCTCCATCAGGAAATTGTTGCTCATGAGGACATTATAGTCATAGTTTTTCATCCCTTGGAACAATTTGGATCTACTAGCCTCGATGTGTTTGAAGCATAACCATCTGGTTGGTTTTGAACACACTCAAAAACATCCTTGACTTGTTCTTGCCTTTGGCACATGAAATTATTATCCACATCCTTGACCTAACATAGTCATGATGAGTGCAAATTGTCATCAAATCTCTTCATGCACATGATAAAAAAATCTTTTCTATACGCAATACGTCCAAATTATGTCTAATGGGAAGATTATGTCAATTCATAAATCCTAGAAAGCATTCATCTTCGTCTAATTATTATCCACAGGAAATCCATAATTACGATCACCGCCAGGTTCCTTAAATCCCAATAGTCGAGCATGCAATTCAATTCCTGCTAATTTTTAAAATGGAGATGTCATTTTGAGTGTATTCCTCTTAGAAGATATCTTGCATTTTTTTATAAGGGTGATCAATTAGCACTAACTGTCGATGAGGTCAAAGAAGCATGATTTTATCTCGTGCTCAAGTTGTAATGGTTTTCTATTTTTCATACAATAAAGGCAATTCCACGAGCATAATCGAACATTAGAAAATCTTATCCGTCGTGAAAAAAATAACACATTCATGCATCCCTCATTATCATCCAAAGGAGCGTACATCAACTGCACGTAGTATCTACCATTAAACCTATAACACTGACAACACAGATTCAGCTTCATCATTCCACTACATGGAAGTATTGAACAGGCGACGGTCGTGTTATGTCCCCTCTGAGAGGTTGATCGTCCCCTTTAAACAATGGGGACAGTCGCATGATCATCTCCACAGGTCATGTCCCCATTGCCAAACGGGATGGTGGTTACCAATATCCCATATAATTACACTCCGGGAATGGTTGCGATCGTCCCTTCTATGAGAGCCAATGGGGATGGTCGCGACCATCGCCTGCAATCAAGTCAGAGGGGATGGTCGCGATCGTCCCATAACATACAATTATTCCCTCATGGAGAATCACAGGGATGATCCAGTGAAGTATTGTGGCCGTCTCCGGTACTTACTGGACCGTCCCTTATGATTCTCCATGATGGGGTAATTGTGCCTTACGGGACAGTCGCGACCGTCCCCGTTGATTCTCTGCTACCAAAAAATCGGTTACCCACTAATGTGACCTTCATTTTACCTCGCATCAACTAACATTGAACATCCATTACATGTATCAATATAAACTCTTCATCATAAAGAGAAGGATCAAGAATAAAATGTGCATTCATTCCACATACCAAATTACAAGAAATGTTTTGAAAGGAGTAATGCTGAGAAATTCAAAATAAAATTCAAAATAAACTACTCTTAGTTAAATTGTTCAAATCGTTTAAATAACAAACTAAATCACTCTACGAGCAATTGTCCAAACTAATTATACAATATACTAAACTATTCTACTAATTACACAATAAAATTAAGAAGATCTAAACTACTCATGGTCTTCATCGTCGTTCTCGTCCCCATCCTTGTCATCGTCATCTTCTTCTTCTTCTTATTCTCCTCCTCCTTCATCATTGTCGCCTAGACTCATGACTTGATTACCCATTTGTGTTAGTTAGATAGTCAATTCTCCAGCTTGGCGTGCCTCGATGAATGCATTAAAAATTACCATTTCTTGGTGCAGATCTTAGATTCTCTAACTCCCTCTCCCTTTATGTCTTCTAAGTGGAGGATGAGCTGCTCCCTACTCCATACCAATTCCGAAGGGTAGCACCCTGCCCACCACAACGAACTCGTCCATGATGATCCGACCGATCACCAGGAGGAAGACCACATCAAGAGTAAGAGGAGGTTGAATCATACATGTACTATCTGAAAAGCCAGAGGTTGTAAGCCTTATCATCTCCTCCTAAAAAATATTATTCAAGTGTATTTCATAAGCCATTTAAATTGTTATAACAAACGTAAAATTGTTAGCCCAAGTGTCAATTTTCTAAATGTGGATTTGTAAAATTTATAACAACGTGGACAAGATTCTAAATGCAAAATTTCTATACAGAAAAGTATACAATCATTAGCACAAGCATCAATTTTCTCGTATTTCAGATTTAACAATCGAAACTATTGCTTCGTGTCTTCTAGTCATTTGGAAACTTCTCAGCATTATTCAATAACTTTCCGATCAAGGACAATACATCTATCATCATTGTGGCGGTTGATCGGTTCCTTACTTTCATCTTAAACATTTCCAATAAAAGTTTTAATCGTGGCATCTTAATTCCGGGAGCCAACATGGCTTCTGCATCTACCAGACTATCTTCAAACCAATCAATTGAATCAAAGTCATGTGTTTCATGTCTTCTTAGGTCATCCATCAAATCAAAAGCTCATAATCAACATTGTTCTCAGTTTGTGTACATGTTCCTATATCAATATCTATATCTTCATCCATTCTTATCTCCTCTATAACCTATCCATGTTCAATCCAAACAGAATAATGCAACCAAAATCCATTGAGTATGAGATGATTATAAACTCCATCTCTATCGTTACACTTGATATCCTTACATCTCACGCATGGATAATAAATTTTATCACTGCCAAATCTTTTATTAACAATCTCCGATTGAAATATGCAATCCAAAAATGGCAATATTCCTCTCTTATATATTTGAAAATCGGCATATCTCTTATCCATCCACATCTTATCCATTTTGTTGCACTAAGAGAACACTAAATTTTATTCATAGAACATGTTACATTGAACTTTAAGGTTACAATGTATTATCATATCATATCAAAATGTATTAGATGGGTATACAATAAACTATCCATTGCACAATGTATTAAACACAATTCATGGCACAATTCATGGGTATAGACTAAACTATTATATCACAATGTATTATACACAATCCATAACTATCTCAAATATACATTAAGTCAATGTATTATATACAATCCATAGCAAAATGTAATCCGTTATACAAGGAACACAATGTGTAAACAAGTTGTATGCCACAAGTCAATATTGAAACATATACTAGAAAACTAAAAACAAGTAGATCAAAATAGATATGTGATGAATCTATGATTCATCTACTTTATATGCATATCTTAGCAAAATCTCCTTAATAATCCACTAATTAAACTCCCTAAAATCAATTAATCAACATTTACTAATTGTGCTAAAATTAGGGTTGAAATCTGTAAATGAATGAGCCATATTTTTGGCTCTGATTGAGCTTATTATTTTAATTACAAAAAACATTTATTTTAACCTAATTATTTCTCTAACTTATTCTTTGATTAATTTGTTAACATATCATCGAGAGTTAAAACCCATAAAAATCTGAAAATTGAGAGAAAATACAAAAATATGATATTGTGTAATTTGTACGTATTTTATCTTTGTCAATTTTATTTTGTACTTTTTTAACCTATAAAAATTCATTAAAAATTAGATTATATATGCATATATTGTATATAAATTAATACACCAATAAAAATCAAATTAGAAATATATAAAATTAGAAAAAATAAATAAAAATGTTGTGTTTCATTATCTATTAAGTACCTATAAAAATACCTTATATACAGTTGACCTCTTTTGATATTGAGTCCTTCACGAAAGTTGTAGATCTCGTCGAGACGGGCAGCTTTTGTGTTAATTACTTTTTCATTTGACTTCATTTATTACTCTTTCTAATTTTATCTTTGATTTTTGTTTATTTATATATATTATTTTGCTTTTATTTAATCCTTAATTTTACTTCAATTTTTGTTTTAATCTTGTTTTAATTTTTAATTATTTTATTACCTTTTAGTTTTAGCTTTTCTTTTTTATTACTTTATCTCTCTCTCTCTTTCTCCCTTCTCTCTCTACATAAATTCTCTCTCCTCAATAGACCAGATCACGTGCAGAGCACGTGACCCCTGTCCTCTCTTCTCCTTAGCCCATGTTACAGGCTCTGCACGTGACCCAGCCTCACCGTCGTCTCTCTCTCTCTCTCAGATCATGTGCCTACAGGTAGATAGAGAGAAGTTAGGTTGAGAGAGAAAGAAGAAGAGGGACATATAGAGAAAACTAAAGGAAATATGACCATGTCCAGACTACAACTCCAATGAATAATCACTACTCCTCTCGGAATTACGTGACGGAGTACCAATATGTGGAGTATGATCATTCATCATCAAGTCATGAGATGTTTGAGGATGATATTGCTCGGATCAACCATAGAGCAAATGCTTTGACTGAACAATTATACAATGTCATCCAGTCAATGAAGAATCAATAAGAAGCGAGGACCCCACCGTGCGAACCACAAGTCCATCATGTAACGTACACTCAAATACAACCACTACTGACCTCTGACCAACCGACTGACCATCACACCAAAAATACCAAAAAATTGAAAAATAAAAAAATTCAAAAAAAATGAACAATTATGAAATGGAATCATTTTGCAAGAGTGTGATCTCAGAGCTTCATTAATCAAGATCATAGAATATGTGCCCGATCTTAAGAGATTTGTGAAGGGTCGATTGAACCCTAAAAAGAATGGTAAGAAATTATCGAGGATTGAATATCATGTCATATCCATGGTCAATTCTTTCGTAATGAAACACAAAATTAAAAGCCTCAAAGTCAAGCGGTTGACTCGGATCACGTGTGAAATTGAGGAGTCCTTATTAACTTATGTTCGGCTAGATGACGACTCTACATTAAACATCCTCTCAAAGACTATCTTTGATTAACTCAAGTTTGGACAACTCAAAAAGACGAGGGTGATTGTTCAAATACCGGATCGATATACCAAAAGACCGCAAGGAATTGTTTATGTCGTTGTAAACTTCCGAGTGACGAGTACAGAGTGAACATTATTGTCCTTTACATTGAGCACCACAGAAAGTTGTCTGAGTCTCTCATCATCTTAGGAAAGCCGTTCTTAGCGTACATTAAGGCAATTGTTGATTGTGAGGCTCAAGACATAAGATTCCCGAACACGGATAACAATGAACAAGCCCTCAATAACATGCCCGACCTAGAGACAACCCAACCATCAACCGACAGTCGTGATCAGGACAAGAGCACTTCACATGACCAGACCTCTCCCCGTGAAACACAGACACAAACCCTAGGAGAGACACCCAATAGACCCTATTAGATTGACATTCGATTCTCACCACACCTCCCACCCTGATATTGTTCCTGGGAGGGACTAAAATTCAAGAGCTTGTGAGGAATTGGAACTTGTTTATAAAGATCATTACAATTATTTGAGTGGTCTAATTTTTTGAGTCGGCAGTAATTCATGAAATATTTGAACCATATAAGGAGCCGACTCAGGAAAACTTTTATGTCATGGATATCAGAAGGTGATATCAACATACCCAACCATCACTCACAAGGCCACTAGGAACCAGCTTCCTCGCCCAAAGCGTGTTATGAACCTACAAGAATTGGTTGATTTTTACGGGTCTGGAGAGGAACCCACAAATGCTACACCGGTTACTCATGACAGGGAGAAGAACTCTGACTATCCTCCTCCGATGCTTCACACAAAAACAAACCGACCAAGAAAGTCACCTTTGATCTTAGAAACCAGGTGATTTCTGAAGAATCCTCATCTAATCTCGAAGTGGTTCATCAGGTAAGTGCAATAAGTGCAGTTGTGATCAAAAGTCACTTACCTCTTGTTGGAAATAGTTGAAGATCCTCTGCGCATGGCTGTTATTCTTCTGAAGATGACTCTGATGATGACCGGTCCTCTTCATCCTCCCCTTCTTCACCACCCTCTACATCTCCATACTATCTTCCATTACACTCCCGCAAGAAGGTTCGTCGCAAACCTCCCTGACCTTGTACATCTGTGAGTCTACTCGGATCCCCATATGTGAGCACTTGATCATACTTATGTTGACCTGAGCCCAAGTATAGGGAAACCGATATTATTATATATACATCACTTATATTCTTTCCTTCTAACCCTCGACCGTCCCAAGTCTCGATCTTATGATGTGATTAGGCCCTCAAAAGCCTAAGTATAGGAGGCGAGTCGACTTCTTTTTCGTTTCACTCAACTATGGTTGGTACAAGTTATGCCTACATCTCGCTTTATACCATGAGGACATAGCACAAGTTAAGTATAGGGGAGGTGTCTATATATATTCTATGTACTTTATCCATAACTCTACTTCAAGTATTTTCATTGAAAATCATGTATGTGTATAAGTTGTGTTTATTATACAAAATTCTTTGTGCAAATAATACTTTTGCAAAACTTTTATAAAATTTAAGTGGTATAACAAGTTTTTTAAAAAATCAATAAAAGAACTAAATTAGCTTAAGGTTTTATCCCTACCATTTTCACTATCACTCGAGATTTGTGGAATGAAAGAAACTCAGGTTTTTATGGTCCTTTGATTCATAGTTAATCGGCCTTACTCATTAGGGGATAGAACTTAATAATCCACACTTCCTAAGTTTGAAAGATGTGAGTGCTATATTGCATGCTTAATATCTACCTTTAAGAATATGATCGGCACATCATATACACAACTGCATGATTGATGAGATGAGTTAATATTTTATTTGAGGGGTTGGTACTTGAGATTTGAGTCTATACATGATTTTCTGATGCCCGAGGATGGGATAAAATCAATGAAGTCTTCAATAAACCTGAGTGTCAGCAAACCCTAGCCAATGCGCGAACAAATTCACATACTATCCTTTGATATTAACCCATGTGCCAGGGTGCGACAAAACATAATAAATTATTGATCAGTGTGCGCCAACTCTTGGTAAAAGCAGTGGATCAAGCCTACCAAAAAATGATGAAATGAAAAGGTGCTCTCAATTACAAGTCAATCTCAAAGATCTTTAATCAAAGGCGAGCGCTCCCCAACCATTTTCAAAGTGTCTAATTAGACCAAAGCTAATTAAGACTAATGAGTCGATCTAGTACCTAAAAAATGATGAAATGAATTCGACTCTCATGACTGTAGCACACAATAAAAGTCATATCTCTTATGCTATATGTATAAACAAAGAGTCTGATGGTTAGAGAAGTTGGATTTCTTTTAACTAGAGTCATGTTGAGCTTAGAATTTTAGGATCACAAAAAATCTAGGATTCTTATTGAGTTAAGTCTTGAAATTCGCACATGCACAGTCAAGGATTTAACCTTCTAACTCACTAAAATTTGCTTGGGGACAAGCAAAGAGATAATTACAGGGTTTAATGAATATATGATTCATATACTTTATATGGACATCTTGGCAAAATCTCCTTAATAATTCACCAAATAAACCCACTAAAATAAATTAATTAACATTCATTACTTGTGCATAAATGAGGGTTAAAATCTACAAATAAACAACCCTTATTTTTGGCCCCGATTAAGCTTATTATTTTATGTACACAAATCGATTATTTTAACCTAATCATTTCTCTAAATTATTTTTTGATTAATTAACTAACTTAGCATCAAGAATTAAAACCCCGTAAAAATCAGAAAATCAAGAGAAAATACAAAAATATGACATTGTACATTTTGTACATATTATATTTTTGACAATTTTATTTTGTCTTTTTCAACCTTTAAAAAATTAATAAAATAGATTAATTATGTATATATTTTTTATAAATTAATTCACTAATTAAAATCAAATTGAACATACAAAAAATACAAAACACAAAAATGCAGTATTTTATTATATATAGAGTTCCTCCAAAAATATTTTTGTACAATTGACCTTTTTTATTTTGGGTCCTTCACAAAAGTTGTAGGTCTCGTTGCGACGAGCAACTTTTGTGTTGACTACTTTTTTCACTTGACTTCATTTATTACTTTTTTCTGAAATTTCTTTTATTTTTATTTATTTTTATATATTTTATTTTACTTTAATTTAATCAATAATTTTATTTTAATTTTATTTTAATATTATTTTATTTTTATTTTTTTATTAAATTTTATTTTTAAATGTTTGTTTTTATTCCTTTATCTCTCTCTCTCTTCTCCCTCTTCTCCCTTCTCTCTCTACCTAACTTCTCTCTCCTCAATACACGTGACCCCCTGCCCTCTCTCCTCCTTATCCCTGGTCATGTGCTCTGCACGTGACCTGGTGTTAGTGCCCTCTCTCTCTTCCCCCGATCACGTGACCTATCTCTTCCCCTCCTCGCATGTTGTTACTCTGCCCAACCTCCCCGTCGTTACCGTTGCCACTCCCTTCTCCCATAACGCACGTCGCCCTCCTACCACCCTCAGTCGTTACTCCTCGTCTTCCTATAAAGTTGACATCCTCACCCTCCTCATCCATCATCCGCCATTCTTGGGCTCAATCGAATAGGGTGAGAGAGAGATAGAGGAGAGCTCAGAGACTCGGTTGGTGACAGCAGCTATGACTCTTAGGTGAAGACTCCTCCGGCGAGATCAAAGAGACATCTCTCATTGTTATTGATCCCTCAGGAGTAGTAGAGCTTTGCCGACTCAACGTGACTGAGGTGACCACCATGAGGGCCCTTTGCTCCTCTATGCATCAGGTGATACCCGACCACCTCCAGGTACCTTCTTCTGTTACTTTTCTTTCGCCTTCTTGTTGTGTGAATCCAACACAGTAACTTCACTCAACACCTATATTCATCACCCTCAATCTGACCTCCAATAGATTGCCTCATCTTCATTATCCCTCCGCTTTTGATCTACCTCTCGCAACTTCCTCACCCTCAGCTCGACGGAGCAGAGGTTTCGCACCTTATCCACCATCATCAAGAAGGGCAACACCTTCTTATCTCTCGTGCTAATTACACCCAGGTCGAGTTTTGAGCTCGAGCCTCATCCCCCTTCATTTGCAGATACACCGGAGGATAGAGGGGCTTCCCGAGCTCCATCCAGCAGCTCCACCAGACATCAGACCAGGGCGTGTGTCGCCTAGTGTCAGGAGCAGCAACACTCGAGTGCAGAATGGCTCATCGGAGCACATTGGAGAAGGAAGAGGGATCACCCAACTCTAAGCTACAAGCATCGTCGGATCAAGAACTTCCTGCATCTCACCCATCCGTTTACACCCAATTTAAGGCCGTCGATCCACCTCCATTAGAAGCATCTGCACACACTACGAGGACATCCCTCAACCATCGGATCAGAAGAGAATGGATGAATCTGATTTCCCTCGAGCCAGCCTCCAAGTCTCGTGCCTCAGACCCCACCGAAGCTGGATCCTCATGCCACGTGGAGGCTCGGCTCCCAATCTCAATGCCTCCCGAGCCAGACCGGGTCATGTGTGATACATACGTGATATGGGCATTTTAAGAAGAGGTCCCAACACTTTTTAGATTTGCTATGAGGTCCGGTCATGCGCCTCACGTGCATGACTTGGGAATTTTTACACTTGTCCCTCTGACTTCTACTATTCACAAGACAGCCCCCGACGAGGGTAAATTTCAAAGGAATCTCAGGCAGGTTTTGATATTTGTAGATAAGTCCCCTCATGGACCATTTGGATGTACAAACTCTAGTTTTAGTGCATTTCAGTCTGTGATTTTACATTTTATCATATCTTCTTCATTTGAACTATGATCTTAGAGCACAATATGTCGTTTTGAAGCTTATTATGTGCTCTTTCATTTTATATATTTTGTGGACTGGTCAAGAGCTCTTTATATCAAATATTATTTGAGGAGTAATTTGACATGCGTAGCTTGATTTTTGACGAATTTGTGCCATACTTTTCTCGGAAAATTTTTGATTTCATCTGCAAGGACTCGTTTGAGGAGGTTGGATTCGATTATATGTCTTTGATTATATTTGAGAAATTAATCTCTATAGGAGGTCAACCGAAGAGGAAGAATCAATTTATGTCCCTAATAATTTATGATGTTAAAGTATGTTATATTTAAGGAGATATTTATAGGGAATTTCGAGTTCAAATATTCTTCGATAAAATCATTTTGTGGTCTCGTTAATTGCAGGTTTATTCATAGCTCTATTGACGTTCTTGCATGTAGCTTGGATTCGAATTGAATACTTATTCTTTTTCCCTGCGATCAGTTTTGGAGGATATTTATTATTTTTTATTGGATTAAACATAAACAACATCACAGATCATGTGCTTATTTATCCCCTCCAATTGTTTTATTCGTATTGCATCTCTTTCATTGCATTTCATTTTCATTTTATTTTCTGACACATTTATTAACATTGCAATTATTTAATTATTAAAATTAATTTAAAACCATGTAACTAAAAATCAATGTTCCTTGTGTTCGACTTTGGCAGACTTGCCAAGTAAAAATTGTTCGACAATATTCAAGAATTGTGATTTTTGATCGATCGCTTTTCATCTCATATACTACAGCATCAATTTTAAAAAGGTGAAATACGCATTCGACAATACCTCACATAGCAAAACAGACGATAACGAAGAGAAAGGAGCATCAATAATCACCACGACGATAAGAGGAAGCAGGCCATCGACCACGAGAGGCTCGGCGGTGGGGAGTGGCGAATAGGGGTGGCGTGGGGGATATAGGGAAGAATGAAATGAGATGAGGCTCGTTGGGATTTGTTTTGACATGCCCATTGGGGACGGTTGTTATGATTGTCACTGATGATTACTTTAAGTGAAAATGTCTCTGCTACAATACGGGAAGAGTCACGACCGACCCTATATATCTTGACGGGGCGGTTGCTAGTGATTGTCCCATATATATCATTATGGGACAGTCGCAAGAGACCTTCCCCTCTAGTCCGAGCACCCCTATCCTCACAATATAAGCGACGTTGGCATAAGCGTACAGGAGACCGTCAGAACCGTCCCCTTAAGCCCCTCGAGTGCTCGAAATTTCGCCAGTGATGGGGCGAGGGTCGAGGGGATGGTTGCTGGCAAGCGTCCCCTATGGTCCTAACACTTCATCCTCGTCGGATAAATGACGCTGGCAGAAGCATATTGGGAACGGTCGAAACCATCCCCTAAGGCATGATGAATGCACATCATTGGGCCAGTTATGGGGCAAGGGCAGAGACTCCTATAGCCTCCATCTAGACATCCATTTTTTAACAGTTGTAGAATTATTGAAATCGACATTGTCTGATGGAGGCTGTAGGAGTCGTTGTAGCGCATAAAACTTGAATGACATAATGTATGAATATATTGATGAAAATCACAGAACTATTTTTAAAAAATAAAATAAAAAATAGGAAAAAATGGGACGGGGAGCCAAGTTAGCTCCCCGAGAGGCAGCCCCATTTTACCCATATATTAACTTCCTATAATACGTGGGGTATAAAAATAAAAAAACCCATCAAACCTGCTAAATCGTAGAAATGACAAAAATCAGCAAACCCCATCTAAACGACTAAAATGGTCAAAACCAAAAAGATCCTTAAAAATATGCGGATAACAAAATTCTACAGACATGTAGCTTGTATGTCCATACATATTTGTAATGATCATGCATTTATATATGTATAAATACATGTCTATTCATATAATAGTTGACTTATACTCCAAGGATGCTTAGGGTCTGTTTGGTTGCTGGGTTAGAGTGGATTGGGGTAACTTGATGGTAATAGTAGTTGTTTGGGATGGTTATGAGGGTTGGAGATGGTTGGAATAAAGAATGTGATGTGATGTCACTATGATTTGTGATAGAATTCCATCTCAAGAAAAGAGAAGGGTAAATCGGGTTACCCTGGGGTAACCCGTTTACCAATCGAGCCCTTAGTCTCTCTTTGTTCGTGTACGTACACACAGATGCACATGCACATGTGTGTGGGGCGGTGGGGGAAGTACGTGCATGCACATATATTGCATCTAGTGTGTGTAGATATATTGATGCTTAGGTTTTTAATTCCGCTGTGTTAACTTTTACTCGATTTTATCTTGTTGTGTTAGTACGTGAATTTGCATTCAAGTTGTGTTTTATCTATTTTATCTATTGATCATCTATTACTCGATTTTATCAATTATCTCTTTAGTTTCCTCTATTCCAAGCAGATGAGGCATGTCCAGTATGCCACAAATCTTGTGTAGACACCTTTGGGGAGCATGTCGTTCATTGCCGTGAACTCCCAAGTTTTAAATATAGACATGATCTTGTTTGAAATGTCCTCTAGATGTACTCAAGAAGGCTGGGGTTGTGTCAAAGAAAGAAGCACCTGTGAATTTTTTACTAATCCACACGAAGGGAGATCCACACTCAGACCAACAGATGTTTTAATTTTTGGATGGGCTGGAGGAAAACATGCATGTGTTGATTTGACTGGAGTGTCTCCATTAGTGGGTCTGATAAAAAGTGATTTTACTGCAGGATATGTTGCACATAAAGCTGCCCCAGCTAAAGTTGTTAAACATGAGAAGGCTTGTATTGACAATCACATTTTTTCACTCATTTCGGGTTTGATACCTCTGGATTCTTGGCGATTGAAGTTATAGAGCTCCTTAAGAGTGTTCAGAAAATTATGCATGGCAATGTTATGGTTCTCAGGTCTATGAATGTTGTGTTTCGAAGAATTGGATTTGCCATCCAAAAGGGATTGACGGCGCAGCTTGTTGCCCGTCTCCCAACAATGTCTCTGTAAAATGATTTGATTTTATGAATTTAGTTTTTAAAATTATAATTATTTTAAATTGCCATTTTTTCACCATGAACCTAAAAACATCGTAAATCACCTTCCCGAACTTAGATTCTTCGTAATTATAATCTACACCTCACAAACTTACTCTGTCTTACACTACAAATCTTATCGTTGCCTTTAACTTTATTCATCCAATTGATTGGGTTAATCTCGAGTCAAACTGATCATAGGAAAAAGCTGGCAGTGGATCTTCCACCTCCCACTCTCATCCCTTCTCAGCCCCCGTTTTCTTCCTCTTCTTCTAATTTCCAAATAAAAAAAACTAACGCCATGACTTTTGTTCTCCAAATAGAGACTTGATCCAAGGGGATGGTCATCAAGGAGAAGGGAGTGGATCTTATGATGGTACAACACCTGTTGTAACGCAAGAGGACTGCTCGATGAGAATCGGACGGCCCTTGTCGGGGGCCAGGGATGGATGGTGTGAATCTCGATGTTCATCGAGCGGCTCCTGCATTACAATAGAGGATCCGCTCTGCAAGTAGAGATCCTTTCCTTTTTTGGGATTGGAGCATCTGAGCTCCTCTCACGTGCAGAAGCTCAACTGGGCATCGCTGGAATTCAAATTTTGGCAGTGGCTTGCTGCGATGCATGCTATCTACACCGAGATATTCACGGCGGAGGATACAATCCTCTACGACTTCATCTTCTCCTCCTCCGAGTCCACGGGCAACTCATGCCACTCGCCACTCATTATGTAACGTCTCGGGCTTAGGTCCCCGGTTCGTTTATCGAGGAAAACTGGCCCTGATAACTTGTTGGGTTCGGGCCCAGATGGACCCGTTGACAACCACCCAAAATGCTTAAGTCCAAGTTGTCAAGTAGTAATCCCCACCACTTATAAACCACACCCACACTTTGTGAGTTTTAGGTATGGCACTATGTTTGGGGTTGGGGTGTTACAACCTCCCCCGCTTATATTCGCAACGTCCTCGTTGCGACATGGTCCATCACTTCTTCCCAGTGATAGTGGCGGCTGCACGCTCCGGGTAGCTATTTCCTCCAACCTCTTTGTAGGGGCGGCTCCACCTCTCGGGTAGCCCTTTCCACTATCAGAGAGAATTTGGCTCTGATACCATTTGTAACGTCCCGGGCTTAGGTCCCCGGTTCGTTTATCGAGGAAAACTGGCCCTGACAACTTGTTGGGTTCGGGCCCAGATGGACCCGTTGACAACCACCCAAAATGCTTAAGCCCAAGTTGTCAAGTAGTAATCCCCACCACTTATAAACCACACCCACACTTTGTGAGTTTTAGGTATGGCACTATGTTTGGGGTTGGGGTGTTACACATTAAATCTCACCACCCAGACATGGAGTAAGTTCTGGAGCAAGGTTTCACCTTGAAGAGAACATGTTGAAATCGTCGGTGGAGTATAAGATGTTCTTTATGTTCGGAAAAGATGGCTCCATAGAGTAATCCCTCTTTTCCTACGCTAGGATTGTTGGTACCTCTCATACACGTTGAGGAGCTCTAGCATAATATTCTTGTCTTTGAGGCGACCGTTGACGACGACGACGAGTGTTCTTCTAGTATCGTTGTCGGCTCGAGGGTCATCGCTCATGGAGACGATGTGCCTGACCGCACAATGCAAAAGGGGACCCCCCCTGCAACAGCACAGTGGAGGGCAATGGTCGTGGTCCGTCGTCCTGCCCTGGCCATAGATTTGCTTGACATCATTGCCTCGACGAGGATGGAGGAGAGGAGTAGCTTTGAACTTAATTTGTGTTTCATGTTAGATTTAGTTGTGACACAATCTAATTACATCTCTCTATTACCTGACACCACACAAGCAAAATATAGATTCCAACATGATACAATCAAAGTACCAAGAATAACCATGAATAGTTGAAACTTTAATCTTATTTCGAATCATTTATAAACCAACTACTAATTTGATACTCGTGCATTATAGTACTTGGACAAGTTACATATATTATATGATTATCTACGCAACCGCGAACTTGATTTGAAAGTCAAACTTCGAAATCTGACCATTATGTCACCTTTTCCCTATTCAACGAAGTTGATTTAAAAGTCAAACTCCGAAATTTGAGTTTAAAAGGCAAGCGCTGGACATATTTGTTGTTTGGGGTATTGATAATTAACCATGATAGTTAAATGGAGTTGTCAATTTACATGTGATTATTTAGTATAGGCAATAATCGGTGTAATTTCACCTAAGGTTTTTGAAGTCGAACCGGAGACTGAATTGAAAATCCTAACAAAAAAGATGGATCGGATTGGACCATGGAATCAAACCGGTTCAACCATATGATGATGGTATTAGTTTTTAAAATCAGATTAAACCAAATCGGTAAAGAAAAATGGTTGAACCGCATAATTAACCCAGAATGGATTAGAACATATACAAAATACACACTCAAACGCACTTGAAATAAATATAAAATAAATAAATAAATAAAACACCTTACTTTGTGCATAAAATATTTTCTGCAATACGCGACATTAAATGTTATTCATATAGATATAAAAAATATTCGAACAAAAAACTCTAGCATAGTAATAATTTAATCGTATTTATTATCCACCCTTTCAAAAAGTTTGGTTGGAGTAGTTGGTCATTACTCTAAAATGGATTATAGGATGTCATGAGTTCAATACACATCATAGCTATTATTATTTTAATATAGACTCGAATTTGAATTGTGATGGAGTGGTTCAATTTCGATCGAACCGAGTTGTAAATAGTCGATCAGACATGTGTTTCAACCAAAATTGTGCAATTTGACCCGAACCGTTAAAAGCGATTAATCGGACTAGTCCAGGCTTGGTTCACCGGTCCAACTAGTTGAACTGGCTGGGCCGGTCCAATTTCAATAACATTGCTTTCACACATGCTTTATGTGGCTTCCGTATCCGAATAACATGAACCCGACTCGATCAAGGTTTATTTGATCCGATGAAACTATCAGTCGGTATGAAATGGCAAGAATCGGTCAGTAGATCATAAATCAAAATTTATTTGGAATCAATTGATCAAAAATCAATTGCATCGTAAAGCGTACCAACGAAAAAGCCACAATGCAATTGAAAGTCGTAAAAATAATCTGGGACCATCGGAAAATTTGCCTTGGTGAAAGAAGACAAATGAAATCGGTTTCTCCTCGATCTGAGGTCATTTGATAATTTAAAATCACAAAATTTGATCAAAAATCAATACTGTATTTCTTCATTTTATGTATCCATCTTAGATCTGAAAAGTGTGAAATTTATATTGTTTGATCATCATGCATAGACGATCGAAACGAGATATTGTACATCATAATCGGAGATTCGAGCTGCGAATACGAATGACTTTGGTGTCCCAAATAAAAGAGAGATAATGGTTTAGAAAAATTTTGGAATTGACAAATGTCAATTTCCGGCAGCCCCATTTAGCACTCAAAAACCTCTCCACTTGGCCCTCTACACCCCTCCATATGCCAACAGTCAAATCCTCCTCTCGTGGGTTATATGCACGCCCCCCCAAAACCCTATTTTCTTCCCTAATTCCTCTCCAAATTCCAATCGAGAAAGCCCTTCCCCTCATTTTCCCTATTGTTGGGCTCCTCCTGGCAGCCAATCGCTACTAGCAAAGGCAACAAATTATGTTGTTACTGCATGTGTAGCCATTGTTGCTTCTCTCCTAAGCAGTTGGGTGTTGCTGTTGAAGACCCCCTCGTTGGAGCAAGTTCTGGGTGTTGGAACTGACCTCTTGCTGCATGAACAACAGCCCAAGTTGCTGACCAAGACCCTTGGAGCCTTTAAACAACCACTATGACTGATGCTTCTTATTCTTGGACCAACCATCTGCTGCTCTAAATTCAAAGAACTACTACATGCCCTAGTTGCTATTGTTGCAGTGTCCTTGCTACTGTTGCATGCCAAGTTTCATCTCCAAATATAGGAGATCTAAGGTACAAATAAACCCTCTTCTTGCTGCCATTTGTGTGCTTGTACACATTCTAAATTTTGAAATGTCATTTTTTTAACATTGATCTCCATATTCAAAGGTTGAACTTTCAGTGGAATTCATGTAAGTTGTTGCTGCTCCAACTATGATAATGGGTGTTGAAATCTTCCTGATTAGACTTGACATATACGTATCAGTTGTACGAATACATGCTCTATCTAAGATGTCATAGAAATACATAGATGTTTAGAATGATCATTTTGTAAAATTTTATAGTAAATAATAATTGAACTATAATGAAGTATTAGATCAAGTCATGAACGTTGCACTTGATCTTCTGGCACTACATGTTGATTTTAATCGAGTCTATGCTTTTTAAATTCCAATTTTAGTGGGATATCACCTGTTGGATTCATGACTTGCTAGACCAACAAATCTAGTAACTATCTTCATGCTCTTGGATCTGATCTAAACTTCAGATTGTCCATGCAGTGTTGATCCATTTTATCTATCTTCGTTTTTTAATAATGATGTTGGATCTTGTTGTTTTATATCAGTGTGTAGTATTTCGTTATGATAAATCTTGATATCAAGGAAGAGAGTCTGTTTATGCCTCTTTGTGACTTGTTTGTGAAGAGCTGTAAGCTTGTTAGAAAAGTTATCCAGTATTGGAATGAAAATCAAGTCAGTAGTTTTTGTTTCTATATTAACTATCGACTGTTGAAATGAATTGAATTCATATTGCATGTTCATAACCATACGTGAACAAAAAAATAAAAATGCTTGTCAAACTTTTCAGACCATCCGCAATAAAATTAATCCATTTGCAATATTAAGTTATATATCCAATAATATGTAATGGTTGAGAAATAAACTAATCATGTGACATGTATGAACTTAAATAGTGGGGATTAGGATGCTTGTATGTGTGTACTCTGTATATACTGAAACATTAATTGATGTTGAATATGTAAACCATCAATTTTGGACCCAACTAGCACCATCGACTTTTTTCAATCTACAAAAGTATGATTAACATGCAATTAAGTTTAAATTCACGACCTTGTAGGAGAGAATTGAAATACAAATCTTCAATACTCTTCTCTTATGAAGCTAACAAATGATTTCCTAAGATCATTGTAACTAATATTCCTCAATCGATTGATCCTTGAGTAGAATCTACTATATCACTAATGATAATTTGTGACAAAATACCTAGATTTGTAAAGTTGACCATAGAGAATATCGAGAAAAAGATGTCAAGGAAGTAAAGATGACGGTGAATAAGTGATGATAATTAATAGCGACAGTCATGGTGACCCTTACACTTGCTTGTGCGAGGGTGCAGTGGGTACGGTGACCCTCAGCTGGGCGGAAGATAGGAAGCTCAGTTCGGGCAGCGGTCGCATAGTGCGCAGGTCTAGGATCCCAATTTTTTACGATTTTTACACGAGCTTGCAGTGATTTTATGCTTCATTGGGATCTAGGTTTTTTTACTAGTTCTGTTGACCATGTTTCAGTATGGTGCTTAGGAAGGAGGACCCTTAATTTTGGTTTTTAGCACTCTTTTTTCTTGTACTGGTCGTGTTAGTTTTCTGGAGTGAGTTAGTCTAGAAAGTCTCTCCCACATGTCTTAGGGGTGTATTTCTAGAGTGTTCCTAGCCCTCTCCTGAACTGTGCTTCCACTAGGAGGGCGAGACGGAAGAGTCTCTTAGGAGGCTTCCTCACTGCTTAAGTTTTGGTTACTGTTCCGCCGGTAGGTATTGGCGAAGAAGAGATCGTTGTCTGTTGGAGTTGAATTTGGTTACATTTGAGTTTGGAAATGTTCTTGAGTTTTTGTTACTGTGCTGCCAATAAGTCTGGCAATGAAAAGATCGTGAGACAGAAATCATCAATCATCAGCATTTAATCAGAATTTAGAATTACTATTATAGATATTAGGAGAAGCTAGTGGTTGTGTTGGGAACTTGGTTAGGATGCATTATACTCCACCGCATGCCTATGGAGGTACCCCAAACCTAAGGTATTCTTCACCCCTTAGAGTCAGAGTGTGGGGTCACACTCAGATCAAGACCACAAACTATCCACTAGGCTTGAGAAATTTAGACAAAGATAAAGATCAGATTAGAGACGCATCATCTTCAATACCAATATCCATCAACTTGAACTATAAGTGGTAAAAGCATAATAACTCGGATCAACGGTTGTCATAGTTGGGTATATGAGTAGTGGTACCCACCTACACACATTCGTAGTATAAAATTCCGATCGCATGAAGTTCTAGGACAGCGACAGTCCTCTGACATGTCACGAGTCCGAGATGGAAATAAGACATTCAAATTCAATAACCACAGATGTCACCAATTGCAATTAATTTTCATACAATTCGCCAAGAAGAGAAAATCACAGTTAGAAATGTCAACGAACATCAACTATCATGATTAATAATATTGGTTCTCATGCAGAAGTATGATGTCCAGAGTTGGACATGAGATGATGGATCGTTTGGAGCACATCCTGACCACTCACCGTCCTCCAGCAACAGCAGTCTGCTAAACAAGATTAGCAAGACCAGATTTTGGCTCAGCAGACGGAGATTGCAGGCATGCAGACTGACATAGAGATGAGATTCGAGGAGCTATCTTATTACACGTACCATCCATCTTAGGATGGAACACGACAAGATCAGCCCTAGTCTGTAGAGGTTCAACAACCTTTGTTTGATGATCCACATGAGGAGATGCCAACACATGGAGCAAAGGATGGAGATTATGACAGGGAGCAGGATCATGTACCTTTTGCCGAAGAGTTTGCGCCCGACCAATCTGCCATTCACAACCATCGGTCGATATTTACTTCCTATCAGTGAGCAAATGTGTCCATGATCGAGGGCACTGAGATATTAGATGAGGCTGAGTAGTGGCTGAATAGAGTGATGAAGGAACTCTGGATGATTTACACACCACGAGACACACGATTATCTTTTACGGAGTATTCATCAACACCATTTGCTGAGAGTTGGTGGGAGGCAACAGTTTCTGCGATGGGACGCAAGCTCACATGGGACGATTTCGAGACAAGGTTCAGATCCCACTTCTTTTCTGGGTAGTGGAAGGACTCTCAGCGTCGACTATGCGCAGTGCTTAAATTGGGGCGAATGACAGCTAGACAGTACTTTGTCCTCTACACCGAGCTGTCGCGATACACACCAACAGTTGCTGCTTTTCCAGATGAGAATATGGAGATTTTCATTAGAGTTGTGAGAGAAGATGTGCAAGAGAAGATGGTCGGACTACGTCTCACTTCCATCTTCAAGGCTATTAATGCAACAGAGAAGTTTGAGGACATCAGAGAGAGACGTTTTGGGAGTTCGTCTGAAGTGATAACAACACCACAATGGTCATTCAGACCGATTCAGCGACTTGTTCAACAGTAGAGATCAACCAGTTGGTTTCATCCTTCATGTTCAACATTCTCTGGCAGTGCTCGCTCATCCCTAGCTACTACATTAGGAGGAGCACTTTCTAGACATGGCATCAGTTCTGCTCAACCATCTAGGTCGCGGATGAATCTCGTATTCATCATGCTAAAAATCATTAATTAAACCTCTGGCTTAAATAAACCACTAAAATTCACTAATAATTCCCCATTATTATATTGTATATATTGCGCACAATTAACATATAATTATTGTATATAATAACTTTTATTTAATTTGTAGTTATTTTATTATCAAAAACCCATAAAAATCAAGTTGAACAATTGTCTATAATTTCCTAACCCTTAAAAAACAAAAAAAAATACAAAAACAACTCAAAACCAAAATGCATGTATTTTTAACCCCTTAAAAATACCCCCAAAAATACTTTTTATAGAAATAACCTTTTTTGGCTTTTCTCTAACATGAAACTTGTAGATCTCATCGAGACGAACAACTTTCAGGTTTTGACCTTTTTCTAATTCCACCTCTAACTAATTCTTTTATATTTGGGATATTTACACCCATAACCCTGAGTAATATGGTAATTATCCCAAAAACCCTCGATAAATACGAATTACATACGGGTCCCTGAATAATAGCTCCGTTTTACATCTGTAACCTTCCGTTAGTTCAGTGAATTAACCCAACCATATAAGTAAGTTAATCTAACACATCTAGAATCTAAGGGATATGATAAAGGCTAGAATAAACAAAAAGAAAAAAATTCAAAAGGATGTGGCTTGCAGATGCGATGGAGCTGGAGACACGGTGGGGGGAGGGGACGAGCTCGCAAGCTGGGGGACTGGCGAAGCGACCTCGTGAAAATGGGAGGCCGGCGAGGGGAGGGGTGCTGAGCGACCTCGTAAGCTGGTGGGCCGGCGAGGGGAGGGCTGCTGGGCGAGCTCGTGACCTGGGGTCCGGCGAGGGGAGGGGTTCTTGGCGAGCCGCGAGTTGGGGTCGTGGATGGAGCTCGCATGCGAGGGGGAGGGGGTGCTGGGAGCGCGGATGGAGCTCGCCAAGGGTTGCGGGGGGTGGAGGATTAGTTTACGGGTGGTATTGCAGAGGCAGTGACGGGGGGATTGCCTGGACCCTGCGAGTTGGGGTCGGGGAGGTTGCGGATAGGTCTTGCTGAGACGGCGATGGGGGGGCGGGGGGGGACGTTGTGGGTGGGTCTTGCAGAGCCCGAGACGGGGGACTCGTGACCTGGGGGGCGGCGGGGGCCGAGGGCGGAGCTCGCATCCTAGGGGCCGGGGGGGTCTTGCAGAGCCCACGACGGGGGAGGGGGGGATTGCCTAGAGCTCGCATCGGCGGGGTGGGGTGGGGGGGGGGGGGTTGTGGCAGAGGTTGCTGGTGGGTCTTGCAGAGGCGACGACGGGGGAGGGGGACTGCTTGGAGCTCACGACCCGGGGGCTCAGTTGGAGGGGGGAGGGGGGGATGTTGCGGGTGGGTCTTGCAGAGCCCGCGACGGGGGACTCATGAACTGGGGGGGCGGCGGGGGCCGAGGGGGGGCTCGTGACCTAGGGTCCGAGGGGGTCTTGCAGAGGCGACGAAGGGGAAGGGGGGAGGGGGATTAGCTGGAGCTCGCGACCTGGGGGGGCGACGAGGGATGGGGTGGTGTAGCTCGCGAGCTGGGGTCGGGGGTGTGGATGGAGCTCTCCGACGGTGGGAGAGGGGTGCTGGAGCTCGCAAGCTGGGGGCGGAAGCGCGGATGGAGCTCGCCAGCGGGGGGGAGGGGTGCCGGATCTGGGGGCGGAGCGGGCCAGCTTGCCGGGACGAGAGAGAGAGAGAACGGGGCGGCTTTCGTGAGGGAGAGCTGGGCATGCATTTGTTTGATATAAAGAATGGCATCATATTATAAAAAAGGTATGTTTTAAAGGGCAAAATGGTCAACGTAACACTTTTCCCGTCAAAGTTAACGGATAATCAAGACGGATTTTAACATAGGGTTATGCTATGTAAAGGTTAAGCATTATTCAGGGTCCCGTGTGTAATTCGTATTTATCGAGGGTTTATGGGTAATTACCATATTACTCAGGGTTATGGGTGTAAATATCCCTTTATATTTTTCTTTATTTTCGCTTTTTCTAATTTTCTGATTGGGTCATGTGGCGCCCTTTGGGCCACCCACGTGGCCCGTTCCTCCTTCCACCACCCGGCACCCTCCTGGGCCGTCTGATCTCTCGTTCCTGCCTCCATCTCTACCGTTCATCATTCACCCAATCCCAGCCGCCCGATCATCCTCCAGATGTCATCACCGCCGTTCATTCGTGCCTTATCCACAACCACCTGATCCCGTCGCAATCCCACGATTCTCCTTTCGCCATGTCATTCCCTCTGTCCCACCGTAGGATGAGACGCCTGATCGCATCCGAGCCATCTGTTACTGCCTAACTCTCCGCCGCTGGATCAGATCTCCGGATCTGATCCTAACCCTCCACTTGTGCCCTAATCTTGGTTGTTGGATCGTGAGATCCAACGGTTAGATCTTCATTGTCTACCTCTGTAACCCCCTTTTCGTCCATTACGCCTCGCCGCTCCTCCTCCCCCTTCCATTTCCAGCCAACATCTTCGGCCCGCTCTCCCTCTCGTAATGCCACCATCATGTCGACAGTTCACCTGCCATCTTCATGCACCTCATCACGATACCCCCTCATCACTCCACGCCCTCATCCATGCCATTCAACCTTCGCCTAAAACCTCCACCTCTGCCTATAAAAACCCCTCACCCGTCATACTTCTAGGCCATCTGACACTCCAAGGGGCTTTAGCCCAGCCTTTGGCCCTCCAGTGATAGTGGAGGGCTCCGATGTCAAGGCGTCAGTGAAATCCATGGCATCTGCCATGTAAGGTCCACCCTCCGACGGATACACGAGCATCGAGGCATGATCGCCCTTGTCGTGTAATGATGAATCCACATTTCATCATCTTTATTCTATCATTTTGGCACCAAAAACCCTAGCAAATACCTGTAAATAGCATTAAAATCATCATCTTAGCATTCATGCATGTGCATCTACATAGTGTATAAAATGCTGTAATTAAAGCCAAAATTATAGAATAAATAAAGAAAAGAAAAAGAATAAAATATTGTAAATATTTTATGACCCAAAACCCCCGAGACCTAGGCATCTTGATGAATAGGTCGACAAGGAGTAAAGTAGGGGGAGATAAGGTCAGGAATACAGAGAAAATACCTATACATTCTATTCATTCTCTATTCATTTTGGGGCCTATTTTTGGTTCCACTTTTTATACATCAAATGAAGAAACTTGGTACATGAAAGTTGTAGCTAATTTAATAAAGAAAAATATAAAATTGATTTCACAGAAAAAGATTGTACAGATAAAAAGTTATGGTCTGAATAAGAATCCAGAATCCCAACTTCCCAGGCCCGTATCTCACAACTGACAACTCCAAATGTAGCAAACTCACCTTTAATTGTATATACAAGAAAATAAGCTATTTAATGGCGGTGGTTTCGCATTTGGCGGAGCTACGGTTTGAAAGTTGAGTTTTGGACCCCTATTGTATACCTATACTGAATAAAATATTCAGTTTATTCTTTATTCATTATTTATTCATTTTTATATTTTTATAATTTTGTAAATATTACTTATAATAATTGTGGATATTAAAATCAGAATAAAAATGTAAATAAAACTCAAAATAAAATACAAACATATTTGATACATAGGTATTATACCTATAAGTATACCTATACTTTCTATACCTAAAAATTTATTAAATATACAAACATATCAGAAAAATAAACTAAAAATATATTTGTGTATATAAAAGTATCTTATAATTTTAGAAAATAATAAATACAAATAATAAAATTGAAATCCATAAAATAAAAATCAAATACTTAAATACATAGGTATTATACCTATATAGGGTTAAAAAGCAAACTTATAAAATTATACTTCATAAAATAAATTAAAAATCATAATAAAATACTACATAAAATAACGAATATTTTTTATTTTATAATCATTAATTAATTCACCCTTTTTCTATTTTTAATTGAATTTTCAAAATATTTATCAGGGTTTTTCCTGGTTGGTCCACGTGGACCAACCAGGAGGCGTCAACAGTTGACTTCGGTCAACTGGACGCCCTACCCTCTGTAGCCCTTGTCAGGCCTGGTTTTGACCGCTTTTGGCGGATTTTTCTAGGCCGAGACTTGCACCGTTTCGCCTCGATTCCTTCTGCATTTCTCTTCCTTGTTCATCCATCTAGCCCGCTATGTGATTGCCTCGGGCCATAGATCACTGTAGCGCTCGCTGCAACTTGATCTTTGGAGCATCCCGGTCAGGGGTCAAACCAAATATAACGACCCCCCACTTTGAATTTGATTTTTCGAACACCTTCGGTCCACCCCTCGCGCCTACTCCAAGCTCCAGAGCTTCCTGGAGGTGACAGCTCCACCGCACGCTTCTCATCCCAGGCGATCGAGGTCGAGGACGACTCCGCCACCTCCCGCAACCTCGGCGGTCGAGGTACTTTCCTCCCTCTGGCTCCGGCCATTGAGGGCCCTTCCCCCTTTTTATTTCTCGCTCATTAGCTTAGTTATAGATTTAGGAACGTTAGCCCTCAAGAAATTTTGAATTTCGACGAATCCCTCGCCAAATTACATCCGGAGCGCACCTCCGGCCACCCATCCGCACTCCGCCTTTCGCTTCGACTCGGTCCACCTAAGGTCCAGGCAATTTGCCATGGACCTCTTAACTATTTTTGTAGGGTCAAAGGTCGTGGACTCGCGCCTGGGCGTGTTTTTGTTGCTCGCCGGAGCTCAGCTGAGCTCCCCAGCTCCGCTGATCACCTGTGAGCGCCACGGCAGTCGCCGTGCCCTTTTGATGCCCCCAGGAGAAAGAGAAGGCCCCCAGGAAGCTTCTCGTCCATTTTGAAGCCCAGACATCGCCGGAGGACGAAGATCTGGAGCGACGAAGTTCGCCCTCGCCGGCGACCGACGTCGTTCTTCGTCATCGACTTCCAACCGTTGGATCGAGGAGCGTCCCCAGATCGCACAGTTGTCGTTGGATCGCGCCACGTCGCCACCTTCGATCTCAGCCGAGATCTAATCTCAGGCGTCCACCAGCGAAGCGTCATCGGCCGTCCATCAAGCGCCACGTATCTAAGTGGCTCCTTCGTCGCCGTCGGATCACGCGTCGAGGGTATTTTGCATATCAACCCTCGCGCATTTTGTATTTACTGTTTAGTATTTAAACTTTCAGCTGTAGTTTAAAAAACTTTGGGTTAATTGCATGTAAGCCCCGGCACTTAGTTTTATTTACATTCAGGTCCTCCGCCACGTCACCTCATGTGACCTGTACACGTGAGGTGGTGGGCTTTTTGCAAGGACCCCCCTGGGGTTTAGTTATTTCAGTTTAGTCCCAAGACTTTGTAATATAGTGTAAAAATTTGGGATATTTTGCATCGACCCCTTGGTAGTTTGGAATATTGCATTTTGGTCCCTGCCAGGTGCGTGCCAGTCACGCGCCCTGGGGGGTAATTTACACCGATATCCAGGCGGGTTTGGTAATTGTTGCTTGGCCCTGAAAATTGAATATTTAGTGTAAAACTTTGTGGAAAATTGCATGTGAGTCCCTGAGATTTTGCCTATTTACGTAAATGCCCCTACTAGTTGTGATAATTTTTGGGAACTTGTCGTATTTAATTAGGGTCGCATTTGAAACCCAAAAATTCTCAAATTTTGAACTTAAGCTCATGTGCATGTGTTCTTCCACGTCAACATTTTAGTTTTTGATTTTATTTTATTTTTATATTTATTAAAAATCAAAAACATGGTTTTTCTTTACTGTCTAGCTTAGAAAATGCCAAAAAAATATTAAAACACTCTCAAAAATTCCAAAAACATTACCTAGTGTCTATTTTAACCTAATTTAGTGTCAGTCCAAAAATTATTAAAAATCTCAAAAGGAAAACACTAAAAATTTAAAAACACTCAAAAGTTTCAAAAAAATATATAAAATTAAAGAAAACCCCAAAAAATGCAAACTCAGTTCATGTTTGTTCTAGATTTTATCCTATTTATTTTAAAATTAGTTTGAAAATTTTTGGTTGCTGTTTGGTATTTTTGATTCCAGTTGTACCCCCGGCCCGCAACTTTGTCACTGTTTTCTCTTATTTCAGTAATTAAAAATACCAAAAACACCTTGAAAAATCCCCAAAAATCACAAAAATAGTAGAAAATCCTAAAAATATCCAAAACATTTTATTTCTGAATTTTTGGATATTTTTGCATATTTTTATAAATATTTTATCTTGCCTTTCATTACATTGTCTTTATTTTCCAATATTGAAAATTATAAAAAATATATATAAATTATAAAATATAAAAATCAGAAAATTAAAAATCAAAATACAAAATTAAAAATTAAATAAAAAATAAAAAAAATTAAAATTAAAAACCCACAAAAATTTATTTGCTTGCTTGCTTAGTGTAGACACTTCACACACACACTCTCTTGAGCACAATTGTTTGAATTACCCTGCTTGCTCCCTGTGTTCGAACTCTCTGCATACTTGTCACTATACACCATTTGTGCAGAGTTAAAAATAAATTTTAACTCCACATTATTTCTAATTTATTGATCTTTAGTGTGGGTTAATTGTTGATTAATTTCAGAGTTGATTGGTCGACACTTCGACTGTGTTCCCGCCTTGTGTGGAACACAAGACCGATCTAATTTTGAGATTATCAAATGGCGCCGTTGCCGGGGAGCAACAGCGAGTAGTTCATTTTTGTTTGTTTGTGATTGTTGTTTACCATAGCTTCATTTTATCTCTCTGACATTTTTGATATATTTTGATCGAGATATTCTGACCACTCTTCTTTGTCTTCTTGCGAGGGACCGCGGAGCAAGGAGGATCGCCTAAGTGACCCGAAGCAACCTTGGGAAGCGGAGCCGGCCTTCTAGGTCAAGCCGACAGGAGAGAGTAGGAAGATTGAGAGGGAGTGATTAGTTTAGCTCTTATTTTATTTTGTGAGAGAGAGTGATCTATTAATTTGTAATAATATAGGTACATTGGACACTTGGACACTTGGACACTACCGGGCCTAATTTCCGGGTGTTTGTTCGCCTGGGGCTCACCGCGGTTTTTATCGCGTTTTTATCGCTTGTCATTTTCCGGTTTTGTTTTCCTTTTTTCTTTTCTTTTGTGGATTGAGCCCTTAGATTATAGGTCCTGCTTGATTTGATTAGAATAGGTCCAAACACACTAATTACCTTTGCATGTTCCTATAGTTCGTTGTTGGACTTGAACTAATTAAATAGTTAGCTAGTAGCTTTCGATCCACGCGCCGCAAGCTCATTCCCGAACAAGCGCTTTCTCCTAACTCAAATGTGTTGAGCAGAGGAGGGGTGAGCCTAGACCGGACACTCGGATTGAAAGTTAGTGGCTAGCTTGTGGTTCTTCACGCTAGCAGTTGCCTATTCTAGGACGATTTTCATTTTTGCATATCGCCATATAGATTAGGTTTATAAATTCTGCTTTGCATCCCATATGGAGAGAGATGGGATTCACTGTAAGTCTTCTTACTTTGCATGCATCATTTAGGCACAAAGGTGAGATTTCCACCTTGGTGTCGACTTGCACGGTTTTTCCGGCTCTATTCTCCCTCTGTTTTTGGAACAAAGTAGGATCAAGAAAATACAAAAACCGTTAGACGCTTGTTTGAATCTACTCAAAAGAAGCGATAACACCAAAAAAAATAAAAAAGGGACTGCTAAGAAAACTTGACCAAAAATAAAATCTGTAATTGGATTCATTGCTTGGGGAGAGTAACACCCTCACTTGTATTCAGGTTGCATGGGAAGGTCTTCTTCCAAGTGAGGTGAGCGCTTCGTAAGGATTAGAGCCAAAAACCCAACTTGTGGCTGCCTTGTGTATCGCCTGGATTTCCGAAGTATTGGCGCTACTATCGTACATAGTCGAGTAGGGCTTGGTCGCCATTGGTGACTCACTATTGTGTGAGCACCGACCTTGTCCAAAGTACCGAGCTTAGGCCACACCTTCACGGGTGTGTCTGTCTCACCGGCTGCGTCCGAGTAGGATCTTGCACGCTCACGGGTGATTCCGTTGCGAGCGAGGCCCGAAGTATCGGTTTCGCCTATCGGCTTCCTCCCTCTATTTCTTTGGCTGAGTAGGGATCCAGGAAGGGTTACAAGGACCTTAAAAAGCGCAAGTTACAGGTTACACAGGAGGAGGACAAGTACGGGGATACTTTCCCGGCAGTACTCTCTCTCCTTTAGGCGTAGCGTTCTAAGGACTCGTGACAAGATAAACTCCTGAAAACAAGCTAAAATTGACAAGATACAAGCCGAACCTTCACGGCTTCACGTGTTGAGTTGGTGAACTTACCCCTGCTTTGTGTTTGATTGCTAGATTTGTTTAGGTCAAGATCAAAAACACAACACAATTGTGCGCGATTTTGTTGCATCTCATTTCATTCCTTTCTTCTTCTCTTGCATTTTCCCTGCTCTTCCCAAATAATCAAGATGATGGGACGGAGATCTCTTAGGCCGACTTTGTCGGCACCGCTATCCAGCACTCCTCCTCATTCATCTAGGAATACCTCGGAGAGTCCGCTCTCCGAGCCCGAGTTTACATCCACCCTGTTCCCCCTCGACCACCCTTCCCATTCTCCTTCTCTCAGTCCAATTGTGTCAGAATTCAGTGCATCACATAGTTCGGCTCATTCGACAGCACCTGAGATGGCCTCTTTTGCTTTTTCAGAAAATCCAGCGATGGCAGACAGAGGCGAGCACTCAGATGACCATGATCACCCTCCATTCATAAGTGATCAGGTGGCCATCAACAACTCCTTGTTAGCGTCCCTGGAGACAATGCAGAGGCAGATCCGTGACCAGGGTACCTTCATGGGTGATCTGATGAGAGAGATAGCACAGATGAGAGAGAACCGACCTGGGGGCGGTGGCGGTGGAGGAGGAGGACCAGATGTAGGAGGAGGCGATCCAGACGCTGAGCGACCGCCACAGACCATCATGAGGGAGTTGCACAACCCATCTACATCCCTCACTCACCGTTGAATCAGACTCCCGCCCATTCACGGAGATTTCGAGCTTCGGCCCCACACTATCCAGCTTCTACCCAAGTTTCATGGGTTGCCGACCGAAGAGCCGCACCTCCACCTCCAGGAATTCGAGATGATTTGCAGCACTATCCATGATCGGTTGATGACCGAGGATACTATAAAGATGATCGCCTTTCCATTCTCTTTGGTTGGCAGAGCCGCCTACTGGCTCAAGCACCTTGGGCGATTCGTCGACACGTGGGCAGATCTCCGGACCGCGTACTTGAAGAAGTATTACCCTCTCGGCCGGACCAACGCAGCTCGAGCCATGATCAGTAACGTCGTCATGATCCCAAATGAACAGTTCCATGAAGTCTGGGATCGATACAGAGAGCTCATCGACCGGTGTCCACATCATGACATTTCCAAGCCCAATCTCGTGCAGAGTTTCTTCTGTGGGCTGACGCCGGAGCTGCAGGGGCTAGTGAACGCCTCTTGCGGTGGGTCTTATTTCTCCAAGGGAGAAGACGACGTCTGGGCCATCTACGAAGGCATGGCAGAAAACTCTACTGTGATGACCCAGGCCCGAGTCTACATACAGCAGAAGCCCCCGCAAGGAGCGGGATCATTTCAGAGGATCGCCCGCATCGATGCCGGTCCCAATACAACGTCGGTAGCCGCAGCCCAAGCCGAATCAGCCGCAGCCGACATGGGTATTATTAGTGAGAAGTTGGACCGCATGGAGATCCTCGAGAAGAAGCAGAACCAAGGTCTTGCTCAGATGGACCTTCTCACCAAAACCATGAGTGACCTGAAAACTCAAATCCTATGCATTCAGGAGGCACAAGCTCACTCCCAACAGCCTCCCAGGTCACGGGCTGACTCCAGCGGTAGCAGCTCCAACCAACCCTCTACCTCATACCGACAGGTGAATCATATCCAGGCAGAGCCGGCTCCGCTGCTACAGTACCATCCAGAGCAACCGCCGTCTCAGGAGACGCAGATGGTGGTGTATCAGCCGGAGCAGCCACTGGCAGTTCTTCCTCCACCTTCCTTTGAGCAGGAACCATTGATGGAAGTCAATGGGATTTGGTACGACCGGTACCCTCAGCCCGGGATCCGTCGTGATCACCCTGGATTCCGTTGGGTCAATGGTGGATCCTCATCCCAACAGCAGAACCCTGCCCAAGGACATCAGAACAGCCAGCCACAACAGCAACACCAGCAGCCCCAGTACGCCCATCAACAGCAATACCAGAGTGGTCCTCCTCCCGCCTATCAAGGACAGCAGTGGAGGCAGTGACAGCAGCCTCAGCACTCCTATCACCATCCTTCCCCCCAGTATCAGCCACAACAGCAGCAACAGCCCCATTTCCAGCAGGGGCAGACATCCGGTTCTCAGGGTCCTGCCTTTGAGAACCCAGCCCTTGATGATCTTGCCCGCTTGCTATTTGAACAACGAGCCTCTTTCAGGCAAGAAATGGATGAATTCCGGCAGGAGATGAGGGACATCATAAAAGGCAAGGCCGTCATACCCGCTCAGATTGAACCTAACCCGAACAATCTGAAAAGGAAGTCTGAGCAGGTAGAGTTTACAGAGGATACCTCTCCTAGTGACGATTTGAATGATATGTCTTATTCTTTGAATGATGCTGATTTTGTGACTACTAGGAGCGGTAGGATGCCAGCCGGCGGTGCCTCTTTTGAGCGACAACCAGATGCTAAACCAGGAGCGCCAGAGGAGCAGAATAGCGGTGCTGATGGCGCTAATGACGATGCTGAAGACGGTGGTGCTGATGCCACCCATGATGGAGTCCAGGACGACGGTGCTGATGCCGTCGTGATACCAGTTGCAGACGGCGGTGCTGAAGCCATCATTTTGGATGATGAACCAGAGCGTGGTGCTGATGCCGCGAAGACCGGTGCTAGTGGTGGTGCTAAGGCCACCACATCTACTTTTGTTGAGCCACCATCTGTGATGTTGCCACATTTTGTACCTAGAGACTGTGGGAACAAAAAGAAAAACAAAAATATGAATAAAGGAAAGGTTTCTGTTCAAATTGTGGATCCATATGTGGTGAATGATGATTATTGTATGGGTTCTCCTTCTTCACAGGCACAGGGACCGATTCCTAGTCCTCCATCTGAGGAGGCCCCTACCATCCCCTTCCCTGAGGCACTCCGCCGTGCGAAGGGGAATAAAAAAGAAAATCCTAAAAAAGATCAGCAGGTAGAGTTCGGCAATCAGATGATAGACAGATTCCATATTCAGCTGACTCTACAAGAAGCACTTGAGCACATCCCCCTCTTCAAGAAGAACCTGAAAGAGAAGACTCCCGTCCGCAGGAAGAGGAGGAACCACAGAGATCAGATCCATGTGCTCACTCATTCCACTTGATGCACCATCCAGAACAAGCTGCCAGCTAAGCGACTAGATGCAGGAGCTCCCTATGTCAGATGCGAGATTCAGGAGCAGCAGTTTGATCGTACTCTATTAGACAGCGGCTCTTCAATTAACCTTCTTCCGGCGGCCTTATTCGACCGATTCGAGTTTGGTCCTCTTCTTAGGAGCAGGACAGTCCTTCAGTTTGCTGATAGGTCGACTAAGAGGCCGAAGGGGTTATTGAAAAACGTGGTCGTTACCATTCAGGGCCTGAAATTCCCCGTGGACTTCGTTGTGTTGGACATGGAGATCCCTGAGTCGGTAACCAATGCCCCCATCATTCTCGGACGTCCATTCTTGGCCACAGCCAAGGCGGTGACCGACCATGATAGTGGGAAGGTATGTTTTCGCGTAGAGGGCGAAACCATACAAATAGAGACGATCGAGGAAACCAGAGCCAGAGAGTTGGCATACTCAGAGCAATCCAGCGAAGCCGAGCAGATGACAGAGGAAGAGCTAGACATCCACCAGGTTTGTGATTTTGAGATGACTGATGATGAATCCAACTGGAAAGACCCCGTAGCACCGACTCTCGCCTTGCCTACAGATTCACTATATCTTAAGCTCATGGCAGTCGAGAGCCGGGAAAGCACATCCCTGGATGAGGATATATCTGAAGCTGACAGTGTTGTGATGAGTGGTGCTGAGGAATTTCAATCATGTTCATCTTCTTCAGATCCCTCAGATTCAGACATTGAATGGGATGACTTTGATGATTATTTGCCTTGTCTGATTCCTTCTGAGCCAACAGCCATGACAGAGTGCGAGCCAGTGCAGTTTATAGATGATTCAGCAGGCCGCCCTTCGTCAGAAATTCATGCAGAGCGAGAGTTCTCCCATTCAGACCTGGTAGCATTTACACAGACATATCGGAAGCCAGATCTGCCACCTCCCAGTTGTCCCAAACGGAAACCTCTGCCGCAGTCGATGACATACATATTCCTTGCGGGTGAGCCAGAAATGTACCCAGTCATTATCTCAGCAGATTTGACTGGAGAACAAGAATCTCGTCTGATGGAGGTTCTTGAAAGAAACTGCAAGGCAATCGGTTGAAGTATAGCTGATCTCCAGGGACTGAGCCCAAATCTTTGCTCTCACCACATCTATCTTGAGGATAACGCTTAGCCGTCGCGTGAGTTCCAACGACGGCTGAACCCGAATCTTCGAGACGTAGTCATGAAAGAAATTTCCAAGTGGTGGAGCGCCGATTTTATCTATCCCATCTCCGACTCCAAATGGGTAAGTCCGCTACATGTGGTACCTAAGAAGACGGGTATCACTACAGTTGTCAACGAGTCTGGAGAGGAGATCGCTACCAGAGTACCAACTTCTTGGAGGGTCTGTGTGGACTACAGACGATTGAATGAGGCCACCAAGAAGGATCACTTCCCGCTACCATTCATTGATCAGATTATCGAGCGGTTAGCTGGGAAGAGTCATTATTGTTTTCTTGATGGGTACTCTGGATACAATCAAGTGGCCATTGCGCCCGAAGACCAGGAGAAAACGACATTCACCTGTCCGTTTGGGACTTATGCTTTCAGACGGATGCCCTTTGGTCTATGTAACGCTCCGACGACATTCCAAAGGTGCATGTTGTCCATCTTCTCGGACATGGTGGGTGACTGTTTAGAGGTCTTCATGGATGACTTCTCGGTCTATGGCGATGGGTTCGACGCTTGTCTTGACTACCTAGACCGTGTGCTCAAGCGCTGCATTGAGGCCAATCTTGTTTTATCCTGGGAGAAGAGTCATTTCATGATGACTCAGGGGACGGTCCTTGGTCATATCGTCTCCAACAGGGGCATGGAGGTCGATCCGGCTAAGGTGGATATCATCAGAAAACTCAATCCGCCGTCAAACTTGCGTCAGTTACGGTCTTTTCTGGGGCATGTCGGTTTCTACCGACGGTTCATTCAGGACTTCAGTCGAATTGCACGACCGCTCACTGACTTGCTGAGGAAAGACACCGAGTTTATTGTCAATGATAAGTGTCTTGAATCTTTTGAAACTCTCAAAAATATGGTTGTTTCAGCTCCTGTCCTTCAGCCACCCGATTGGTCTCTCCCATTCGAGATCATGACGGATGCTTCAGATTTTGCCGTTGGGGCTGTGCTTGGACAGAGGAGGGGTGGATTACCTTTTGCCATTCACTACGCCAGCCGGACTTTGGATGCCGCACAACGGAATTACACTGTGACTGAGAAAGAAATGCTGGCCGTAATCTTTGCTCTTGATAAGTATCGATCTTACATTCTTGGATCTAGAGTAACCATCTACACTGATCACACCGCCATCCGGTACCTAATGTCTAAGAAGGATGCCAAAGCACGTCTCACCAGATGGATCCTTCTACTCCAGGAATTTGATATTGAGATTAAGGACAAGCCTGGAGTCAAGAATGTGGTGGCGGATCATCTCTCCATATTGGAGAATCTTGAGGAATCTGAGCCCAGCGCACCTATCACAGAGACATTTCCAGATGAGGCAATCTGGGCTATCAACTCGCTCCTGTGGTACGCTGACATTGTGAACTATCTTGTTGCCAAGACGGTTCCACAAGGTTGGCCCAGGCAGAAACATGAGACCTTCCTGGCGAAGGCTAAGTTTTACCATTGGGAGGATCTCGTCCTTTATCATGAAGGAGGGGACAGTATCTGGAAAAGGTGCATTCCTCAAGAAGAGCATCATAGCGTCCTCACATACTGCCACAAGCTTGAGGCAGGAGGACATCATTCTGGAAAAAGAACATCACAGAAGGTGCTTCAATCCGGCCTATGGTGGCCTACTCTCTTCAAGGATTCTGATGAGTTCGTGAGGAGATGTACTGACTGTCAGAAAATGGGAACCTGCGGACAGAGTGACATGATGCCCATGCAACCCATTCACTTTTGTGAGGTTTTTGATGCATGGGGGATTGATTTCATGGGCTCATTTCCTAAGAGTCAGGGATTCGAGCATATTTTGCTCGCTGTGGATTATGTCAGCCGATGGATTGAGGCCATCCCCGCCCGAGCCGCAGATGCTAAAACCGTTTGCAAATTTTTGAGGAAAAATATCATTTCACGGTTCGGGGTACCTAGAGTCTTGATTTCAGACGGGGGGTCTCACTTCATCAATGACAAGGTTAGGGTCCTTGCAGACGAGTTCGGTATTAACCATCGGGTTGCCACTCCATATCACCCTCAGACTAATGGTCTTGTCGAAGTATCGAATCGGGAGATAAAGACTATCTTGCAGAAAGTTGTCCGTCCAGACCGAAAGGATTGGTCACAGCTTTTGGACTCGGTCTTGTGGGCTTATCGGACTTCTTTCAAGAATCCATTGGGGACATCTCCCTTTCGTCTCGTCTATGGCAAGCCGTGCCATTTGCCAGTGGAGATCAAGCACAAATCTTTTTGGGCAGTCACTGAGTTGCTTTTGGATCCCGAGAGTATAGGAGACCAGAGAAGAGCAGAATTGGCAGCCCTGGAAGAATTGAGATATACAGCCTTTTCCAAAAGCCTACAGTACAAGGAAAAAGTAAAGACATGGCACGATTCGCATATCAGCCATAAACAGTTTGAGCCAGATCAGAGAGTATGGTTGTTTGATTCCAGGCTGAGATTATTCCCAGGGAAGTTGCAGAGCAAGTGGAAAGGTCCGTATGTGGTCAGGAAGGTACATGACAATGACAGCATCGACATATCCGAACCGTCATCTTCCTCTACCTTCCGCGTCAATGGTCAACGCCTGAAACTATATCTTGATCATGATCCGCCGACTATTGACGTTGCCCCCATTCTTCTGGTATGAGATGTACCCTCTGACTCTCATCATCTGCATCTCATACATGGTGATCAATTCCATCATCTGTTGTACAGATCCATCTGTTCATATCACAATTTCATCTGTTGATTTATTTTCTTCTTTTCTTCTTTTCTTCTTTTCCTTTTCTATCTTCTTTATCTATCAAAAAGGTGCCGCCCTTGTAGACAGTTTTCCATACTTAGGACGTACTTTGTCCTAAGTATAGGGGGGTGTGCACCCCGAGTTATTCCATTCACTTCGATCCTCTCCATTGTCTCCTCTTCTTGTCTATACTTAGGGATATCTTACCCTAAGTATAGGGGGAGACAACCCGAGTACGATCTGTTCATTCCCACCCTTGACCCTCCTTACTTTGTGTACAGTCTGCTATACTTAGGATTATTTGATCCCAAGTATAGGGGGGACGGTCAACTTCTCATTCAATGGTTCATTCATTTATTCTTTCTTATTTGGACTTGTATATACTTAGTACGAGTTATGTCTTCTCTTTTCTCTCCGATCTATGAGGACATAGCTCAAGCTAAGTATAGGGGGGTCGTATATACTACGTATATACTTTAGCCATAACTCGTACTTTCGTATTTTCCTAATAAATATGGCTAATAATTCATCAAAATTCATTAAAATTCCTTGATAAAAAGGTGTTTTATTCCTCAATTTCTTTTTGTATTTACTGATTAATAAATCAGGTGAAAATGTTTTTTGCAAAATGTTTGAAAAATAGTTTGAAAATCCTCGTGAACATTTATTGAAAACTATTTTGAAAATATTTTGTTACACGTTTTCAACCTGTGTAAAATGTGTGGATTGCAAAATTTCTTTTCTTTGTGTGAAATAAAATGTTTGAAAAATGATTTGCAAATGGTTTGAAAAATGGTTGCAAAAATGTTTTGAAAAATCTCTATATACTGTTTTGAAAGCCTTTGCAAATTGATTTTCAAATGTGTGTACATGTTTGCAAAAATGTTTGTAAAAATTATTTTGGACTATAGTTTTCAAAAATTGTGTGAAAAGCTTGTGTCAAATAAGTTTGAGGAATACTAACATCACACCAAAATCCACTATGTATATATGTATAAAATTGACCACTTACCCTGGTAAATTCTTAAAATCCACTTCTTGTAAATATGAGAAGCACTCCCGTGTACATATTTTAACCTAGTTTTCAGCCAAAGTCTTTTCGTTTTCAAAAATCCCAAAAACATTTGCAAAGTTAAAATCCAAAAACATTTGAAAAATCTTTTTGAAAATTACAAAAAATGCATCTGCATATGCATGCATCATATTTCCAAAAATACATAAAAAGTTCAAAATCTTTGAAAATTGCATCACAAAAATATTTTCTGCATTCTGCATATCATTTGCATAGCATTCGCATTTTTCGGATTGAGTTTGATAGTTGAACAAGTCTAAGTAAAATCTGAAGAGTGGAGCTTGATTGGACCTTAAAATCTACCTAATAACAGGGACCTTATAGGAACTGGGTTTGAGGTACTTCAGGTCTAGTTGACTTAATTCTTTGAGGATCACAAGACTAGGTTCAATGGATTCTTGACTGCCTAAGTAGAGTATTTCGGAGCACACGCACGACTCTTGTTGATAATGACCTAACTTGGACACATGCACCTTGCACATGGCTCAACTCAGTTGGAGTGGTGAGGGGATTGGATTTGCCGGTATGAGACGCACACAAGTGGAAACATTTGTCCTCCTCTAGGGAGGGAAGTGCACCCCAACCCGTCCAGTGATTAGGAAGTCTAAAGACAGGAGGCTGTGGGTTGCGATAAAGCTTCAAAAGAGGGATAGTCTACTGGCTCAAGAGGAAAAACTCCTTATGTAAATGCTGCTGTATATAGAATTCAAAAAAAAAAAAGAGTTCAGGCATGTACAAAAATAAAAAGCCTGCAAGTATGTACAAAGTCAATAAGCAAGCTTGAGTTCCAAAGTAAAAAATGTGAGCCTGCAGCAGGATGACTTGACTACACTGGTCTTGCATCCCGGGATAGGTAGCTACACTGGCTACCGTCCATTCTTCTCTTTACCCCCTCCTCTTGAGATGGTTGCCACTTGAACTTAGAAGGGAATACCCCGCTCCTCGAGGATGGAGTCATTGGATTGGGGAATCATTGGGTTGTCATACTGGAGAAGTCAGTCTCTTGGTCATTCTAGTTGGGGAGAGTCACCATCACTAACACTGTACAAGTCAGATTCATAGTCGTAAGAGTTTGCGTATGAGTTGAAGTATTTCTGACCTGGCTATTGAGGAGACTTGGATAGAGTTTTGGGATTCTCAAGGACTGTTGAATTTCAAACACGGTTCTCACTAAGGTTCCGCACGCACTAAAATTCCAAAGGTCCGACTTAAGCTCCAAACTTTGATTTTGTGAAGACAAGTTTAATAATCAGATAAAATCCAAGTTTTTCTTTTTCTTTTCTTTCCTTCTCTTTTTGCACTTATTGCATAAGTTTTTGCTAGGGACTAGCAAAGGTAAAGTATAGGGGGATGATGAATCCACATTTCATCATCTTTATTCTATCATTTTGGCACCAAAAACCCTAGCAAATACCTGTAAATAGCATTAAAATCATCATCTTAGCATTCATGCATGTGCATCTACATAGTGTATAAAATGTTGTAATTAAAGCCAAAATTATAGAATAAATAAAGAAAAGAAAAAGAATAAAATATTGTAAATATTTTATGACCCAAAACCCCCGAGACCTAGGCATCTTGATGAATAGGTCGACAAGGAGTAAAGTAGGGGGAGATAAGGTCAGGAATACAGAGAAAATACCTATACATTCTATTCATTCTCTATTCATTTTGGGACCTATTTTTGGTTCCACTTTTTATACATCAAATGAAGAAACTTGGTACATGAAAGTTGTAGCTAATTTAATAAAGAAAAATATAAAATTGATTTCACAGAAAAAGATTGTACAGATAAAAAGTTATGGTCTGAATAAGAATCCAGAATCCCAACTTCCCAGACCAGTATCTCACAACTGACAACTCCAAATGTAGCAAACTCACCTTTAATTGTATATAGAAGAAAATAAGCTATTTAATGGCGGTGGTTTCGCATTTAGCGGAGCTACGATTTGAAAGTTGAGTTTTGGACCCCTATTGTATACCTGTACTGAATAAAATATTCAGTTTATTCTTTATTCATTATTTATTCATTTTTATATTTTTATAATTTTGTAAATATTACTTATAATAATTGTGAATATTAAAATCAGAATAAAAATGTAAATAAAACTCAAAATAAAATACAAACATATTTGATACATAGGTATTATACCTATAAGTATACCTATACTTTCTATACCTATAATTTATTAAATATACAAACATATCAGAAAAATAAACTAAAAATATTTTTGTGTATATAAAAGTATCTTATAATTTTAGAAAATAATAAATACAAATAATAAAATTGAATTCCATAAAATAAAAATCAAATACTTAAATACATAGGTATTATACCTATATAGGGTTAAAAAGCAAACTTATAAAAATATACTTCATAAAATAAATTAAAAATCATAATAAAATACTACATAAAATAACGAATATTTTTTATTTTATAATCATTAATTAATTCGCCGTTTTTCTATTTTTAATTGAATTTTCAAAATATTTATCAGGGTTTTTCCTGGTTGGTCCACGTGGACCAACCAGGAGGCGTCAACAGTTGACTTCGGTCAACTGGACGCCCTACCCTCTGTAGCCCTTGTCAGGCCTGGTTTTGACCGCTTTTGGCGGATTTTTCTAGGCCGAGACTTGCACCGTTTCGCCTCGATTCCTTCTGCATTTCTCTTCCTTGTTCATCCATCTAGCCCGCTATGTGATTGCCTCGGGCCATAGATCACTGTAGCGCTCGCTGCACCTTGATCTTTGGAGCATCCCGGTCAGGGGTCAAACCAGATATAACGACCCCCCACTTTGAATTTGATTTTTCGAACACCTTCGGTCCACCCCCTCGCGCCTACTCCAAGCTCCAGAGCTTCCTGGAGGTGACAGCTCCACCGCGCGCTTCTCAGCCCAGGCGATCGAGGTCGAGGACGACTCCGCCACCTCCCGCAACCTCGGCGGTCGAGGTACTTTCCTCCCTCTGGCTCCGGCCATTGAGGGCTCTTCCCCCTTTTTATTTCTCGCTCATTAGCTTAGTTATAGATTTAGGAGCGTTAGCCCTCAAGAAATTTTGAATTTCGACGAATCCCTCGCCAAATTACATCCCTTCGCCGGAGCGCACCTCCGGCCACCCATCCGCATTCCGCCTTTCGCTTCGACTCGGTCCACCTAAGGTCCAGGCAATTTGCCCTGGACCTCTTAACTATTTTTGTAGGGTCAAAGGTCGTGGACTCGCGCCTGGGCGCGTTTTTGTTGCTCGCCGGAGCTCAGCCGAGCTCCCCAGCTCCGCCGATCACCTGTGAGCGCCACGGCCGTCGTCGTGCCCTTTTGATGCCCCCAGGAGAAAGAGAAGGCACCCAGGAAGCTTCTCGTCCATTTTGAAGCCCAGACATCACCGGAGGACGAAGATCTGGAGCGACGAAGTTCGCCCTCGCCGGGGACCGACGTCGTTCTTCGTCATCGACTTCCAACCGTTGGATCGAGGAGCGTCCCTAGATCGCACAGTTGCCATTGGATCGCGCCACGTCGCCACCGTCGATCTCAGCCGAGATCTAATCTCAGGCGTCCACCAGCGAAGCGTCATCGGCCGTCCATCAAGCGCCACGTGTCTAAGTGGCTCCTTCGTCGCCGTCGGATCACGCGTCGAGGGTATTTTGCATATCAACCCTCGCACATTTTGTATTTACTGTTTAGTATTTAAACTTTCAGCTGTAGTTTAAAAAACATTGGGTTAATTGCATGTAAGCCCCGGCACTTAGTTTTATTTACATTCAGGTCCTCCGCCACGTCACCTCACGTGACCTGTACACGTGAGGTGGTGGGCTTTTTGCAAGGACCCCCTGGGGTTTAGTTATTTCAGTTTAGTCCCAAGACTTTGTAATATAGTGTAAAAATTTGGGATATTTTGCATCGACCCCCTGGTAGTTTGGAATATTGCATTTTGGTCCCTGCCAGGTGCGTGCCAGTCACGCGCCCTGGGGGGTAATTTACACCGATATCCAGGCGGGTTTGGTAATTGTTGCTTGGCCCTGAAAATTGAATATTTAGTGTAAAACTTTGTGGAAAATTGCATGTGAGTCCCTGAGATTTTGCCTATTTACGTAAATGCCCTTGCCAGTTGTGATAATTTTTGGGAACTTGTCGTATTTAATTAGGGCCGCATTTGAAACCCAAAAATTCTCAAATTTTGAACTTAAGCTCCTGTGCATGTGTTCTTCCACGCCAACATTTTAGTTTTTGATTTTATTTTATTTTTATATTTATTAAAAATCAAAAACATGGTTTTTCTTTACTGTCTAGCTTAGAAAATGCCAAAAAAATATTAAAACACTCTCAAAAATTCCAAAAATATTACCTAGTGTCTATTTTAACCTAATTTAATGTCAGTCCAAAAATTATTAAAAATCTCAAAAGAAAAACACTAAAAATTTAAAAACACTCAAAAAATTCAAAAAAAAATATAAAATTAAAGAAAACCCCAAAAAAATGCAAACTCAATTCCTGTTTGTTTTAGATTTTATCCTATTTATTTTAAAATTAGTTTGAAAATTTTTGGTTGCTGTTTGGTATTTTTTATTCCAGTTTTACCCCCAGCCCGCAACTTTGTCACTGTTTTCTCTTATTTCAGTAATTAAAAATACCAAAAACACCTTGAAAAATCCCCAAAAATCACAAAAACAGTAGAAAATCCTAAAAATATCAAAAACATTTTATTTCTGAATTTTTGGATATTTTTTGCATATTTTTATAAATATTTTATCTTGCCTTTCATTACATTGTCTTTATTTTCCAATATTGAAAATTATAAAAAAAATATAAATTATAAAATATAAAAATCAGAAAATTAAAAATAAAAAATACAAATTAAAAATTAAATAAAAAAATTAAAATTAAAAACCCACAAAAATTTATTTGCTTGCTTGCTTAGTGTAGACACTTCACACACACACTCTCTTGAGCACAATTGTTTGAATTACCCTGCTTGCTCCCTGTGTTCGAACTCTCTGCATACTTGTCACTATACACCATTTGTGCAGAGTTAAAAATAAATTTTAACTCCACATTATTTCTAATTTATTGATCTTTAGTGTGGGTTAATTGTTGATTAATTTCAGAGTTGATTGGTCGACACTTCGACTGCGTTCCCGCCTTGTGTGGAACACAAGACCGATCTAATTTTGAGATAATCATGCAACGACCCCGAGCTCCTCGGAGCTCAGCCCAGATCGCCTCCTCCTCCTAATTCTTCTTCCTCACTCTGATGAGGTACTTCCTCCTGTATTTCCACTATTTTTCTCCTATTTATCCTAACGCATATACCACCCATCCGCCCACCGATCATCCTATGACCTCCGCCTGACCACCTTCATCTTCACCAACCCCTTCACACCCATCCTTCCCTTCTTCACAGTCTCCCCCGCTCCGATCCATCTCCTTCTCCACATCACCGGAGAGGGAGACCCAGGCCACCACTCCTGTCGCCTTCTCCACAGCCTCCACTCACCCACAAATCACTCGCACTCGCACGCACCACGCTTCGGTTATCTAACCTATGCAGGAAGCTTCAATGGCCGGATCCATCCTCGCCTCACTGGCCTCGTGCAACCACTCCGACCACCTGCATTCTCTATCTCATGGCATGTTTAATTTTCTCATCTGATATCATTCTAAATGAAGTGAATTTTCAATGTTAGATGACATTTTGCTCTACATGTCCTTGCCCTGAATAGATGATTGCTTGTACCTTTATGCTCAATTCGACTCTCATTTCGTACCTTAATCTGTTGCTCAACTTAACTAATCTTTTTTGGGCATATTTGTAATCCTTTATTCTGCATGTAATTAACCTTGTATTATTTTCATGCATCATCTTATAATTGAATAAAAATCAACTAAAAAATACATGCATCACTTTATTGCACTGTAATCTGCAGTTTACCTTGTGCATCTGCATGAAGACCTAAAATTGAGAAATAATTCACACTTTCTCTTAATTAATCGAAATTCGATAAATAGATAGAGTAGCTTGTGTCCTTGTGTTCGACCTTGGTAGACTTTCCAAGTAAAAAATATTCCACAACATTCAAAGATTATGGTTTTTGCAGAATCAAATTTGCCTCATATATTACGACAATTATCTATTCTTAAAGAGGCGAATTTCGAGTTCATCAGTCGCAGAGAGTAGAGAGACCCCCAGCAGGACCGACTCGGAGTACATACATGAATACCACACCTACCACGTTTGTACGATGCTACGTGTGCAACCAGTGGGGTCACTACCGGTCTCAGTGCCCCCATGATCATGGTTAGCCTCGATCGCAACCACAACCTTCATAGCCGTAGGCACAATGTACTGGGAGTTTTTGTGGCAGGAACTCCAACTTTAGGAGGCCACAGAGACAGACATAGAATGTCGCCGCTTCAAGTACCATACCATCTAGATAGGGATAGTTACACGCAATGATTGAGGAGCAGGCACGATCAACGGCTACTGTGGTGAAAGGTACGGTCTTGGTCTTGAGCTAACCTTTCCGTGTTTTGTTTGTTTATGGAGCTACTCATTCCTTAATTGCTTCGAAATTATTGGCTTCATTGGGTAGAGTTGCAGAGGCCCTATATCCTCTGTAACACATCCATGGGCTAGGCAGCAGTTATTCGTCAGTTCACTAATAGTCATAGATTTACCGGTGATTGGTGGTCACGAGATGGTCGCCGAATGTCTGCTACTACAGTTTGACTAGTATGATTTGATTTTAGGTATGGATTGGTTGTCAGCTCACCATGCCTTAGTCGATTGCTTTAGGAAGACGACCGTCTTCAAGATTCCAGACCTACCCGAGTTTACCTTTGAGGGTACATTACATGACTCCAAAATGGAGTACATCTCAGTGTTGAGAGCTCAGAGACTTGTTGATCAGGATGTGATTCATATTTAGCATTTCTTTGAGAGACATTACACACGAGCCGATGACCCATGACATCAAAATAGTGTAAGACTACCCTGATGTGTTTCTTGATGATTTGCCATGTTTACCACCTATGAGAGATTGAGTTTGAGATCACACTGCTACCAGATACACAGTCAATCTTGATGGCTCCTTACCGCATAGAACCAACCGAGTTGAGAGAGCTGAAGGTGCAGTTGCAGGAGTTACTTAACTTAGATTTCGTGAGACCGAGCACTTCACCTTATGTGCTCCGTTCTTTTTATCAGGAAGAAGGATGGACCGATGAGATTGTGCATTCAACATATGAACAAGAGAACATTGGAGAATCATTATCCTTTGTCGCATCGATGACTTATTTGACCAGCTACAAGAATCTTTGGTGTTTTCAAAGATCATCTTTGATTTGACTATTATCAATCGAGGATTTGAGAATCAGATATTTCGAAGACAACTTTCAGGACTTGATATGGGCACTACGAGTTTGTTGTGATGACGTTTAGGCTCACAAATGCTTCCATAGCATTCACGGACTTGATAGACATGATCTTCTGCCAATACTTAGACAAGTTTGTAGTCGTATTCATTGATGATGTGTGATTTATTCTCAAAATGAAAGGGATCATGCGAATGACCTGAAGATAGTACTTGACATATTACGAGAGCATAAGTTGTATGCCAAGGCGAGAAAGTGTGAGTTCTGGTTATCCCAGGCCTCATTCCCTGGGCACGCCATTTCTAGAGGAGGTATCGCAGTTGATCCTGCTAAGATTGAGACAGTTATGTCTTGGGAATAACCCAAGACAATCACTCGAATTCAGAGCTTTCTTGGGCTAGTGGGGCTATTACAGATGCTTCGTCAATGGATTTTCTCGAGTTGTTCTTTCTCTTACGCGGTTGACACAGAAGGGAGTCCCTTTTACCTGGGACAACTCATGTGAGTATGCCTTCTGAACATTGAAGGAGAGATTGACTTTTGTGTCCATTCTTGTGCTTCCTTCAGGAACTCAGGATTATGCAGTATACACAGAAGCCTCGTGAGAAAGTTTAGGAGCAGTTCTGATGCAGCGAGATCACGTGATTACATATGCATCACGTCAATTGAGACCGTATGAGCAGAATTACCCCACCCATGACTTGGAGTTGGCAGCAGTTGTCTGTGCCTTGAAGATCTAGCGTCAATGTTTTTATGTGGTAAATTTCGAGATTTTTACGGATCACAAGAGCCTGGAGTAAATTTTTTATCTGAAGGAGCTGAATATGAGACAATGCAAGTGGCTTAAGCTACTGAAGGATATGACTGTGTGATCTCTTACCACCCCTGATAAGGGAAACTTGGTGGCAGATGCGCTTAGTAGGAGAACTCATGATGAGGGTACGACAAACCAGTTATATGTATGGAATATACTCGCAGCTTTGACTGATTGGCATCCTCGGGAGAGTGCATCCATGTATATTGTCGTGCCTCCATGATTCAGCAGCTTGTGGGATCACATAGTAGAAGGCCAGAAGTCCGATCCTTGGATTCAAGACAGATGCTTATGTACCATCAAGGACGAATGTTTGGACAATCATTTGTAAATTATTTTGGAAAACCTATATTTACGTGACATTGTTTTGAAAATTATTTTACTTGGTTTTGAAAAATGGGGTTTGACTTGTTTTGAAAATCTTTGTAAAATGATCAAAAAATTCTATAATTATTGACAAGGTTTGTAAAAAGTTTTAAAAAATCTTTTCAAATCCAAGGGTGTAATTGAGTACAATTAATTACTTAACTCTCTAACTTAATTCAATAACATTTTTTTTTAAAAAAAAAGATAAAAACATACAAAGATTAACATGTTAATTTGTGTTTTTCTCTGACACTTTCACTGTGCACTCAAGGCTTGAGATGGTCTTTAACACTTGGTTTAAGAAGTCCAGAGATTTAAAGTTAACATATCTTAATTATCATGTCTTAGACTTAAAAAATTCAAACTTCCATAGTTAGAAAGATTTGTGTGCTATATTTGCATGCTTAATCTCTTCCTTAAAATAAACTGACTATCATATCACATGCACAACCGCATTCATGATTGAAATGAGTCAAGGTATCACTTGAGGGACTGGGATTTGAGACTTGAGTTTGGACTTAGTCTAGGTGATGCTTGAGGATGGGATGCAATCAATGACGACTTCATGAAACCTGAGTGTCAGCATATTAGCCAATATGGGACATAGTTATCATATTATTTCTTGACCTTGACCTAAAGTGCCAGGGTGTGATAACATAAAATTAATAAGCTGGTCAATGTGCGCTAATTCTTGGTAAAAGCAGTGTAGTTAGCCAAAAAGAAGGGAAGTTCCCTCACAATAAAAATGATGTAATGAAATGAAAATGATGAAAAGCTCATTACATTACAAAGCTACATCATCATGTGCTTAAATTCAAAGCGAGCGCTCACAACTTTTTAGGTGTCCACTTGGACCAAGTCTTAGAATTTATGAGTCGAGCTAGTACCTCAAAAGGGCTCTGCATCTTTAGCGTTACAAGTCTGTGTGAAAGTATATTAGATACTTTAAAAAAACGCATCCCGGTGTATTTACGGGAAAACAAGTACATGCTGCTCAATCTCTTTTGACGAACATACTGACTAACATTAAAAACATGCAATTGTGTTGAGTATTGGCACTTGAGAGAAACCTTGTTCCAATGAGTAGGAGAAAATAAATGACACAATCCTAATAACTCCATTATCGGGCTGGCCATCTACACCTTTTAAGTCTGACAAACTAAAAAGATGGTGGATTGAAGCAAGACTAGATTTATTCCCAAATGTTGAGGGTTGGATCCTTAGGATAGTTTATAAAATTGGAATTATTGGTGAAGTCTTGGCTCTACTCTTGTGAATGCAGTCAACAGTAAGTCATGCTTCTTATATATACATACATATGTATGTATGTATATATCTTGAGAGTCTGATAACTAGAGGAGTTGAATTCCTTTTGATTAAGACATGGTTCGACTTAGAATCTTAGGATCTCTAAACCAAGGGTTCTGGATAAATCAAGCCTTGTCTATTCACGTGCACATGTCAGGGAATTCATTAATTAATCTAAGTCTCTAATTGGCTCTTTATTTATTAACTCGAGGACGAGCTTAGTTTAAGCATAGGGGTGATAAATCCCATATTTATCAGTATAAAATATTATTTTTATCTATATTGCTTAAGTAAATCAACAACGATTAACACTGATTATTTATTTATGTGTTGTAAATAATTGACTCTAATTATACTATATTATATAACATATTATTGTGCTATTATTTTATGTGTTTATTTATTATAAAAATTCAAATAAAAATATAATAATATTGCACATATTTAATAAAAAACAAATTAAAAATTAAAAATCAAAAAATAAGAAAAAGAAATAAAAATAAATATTTTCACTGTTTTAATTATTCGTCTAATTAATATCTATGTATAGGTGATGTATTTTCTCTTTGATTTTTACACAAACTGCAACTTTCATGTTCAATACCTTTCCTAATTCCCCTCTAATATATTCTTTTGGATTTTTCTTTGAAATTCTTATTTTTCTTAATTCTGATTGGGGCACATGGCTTCATGGATGCCCGCCATGTGGCCCTTTCCTGTGACGCCACCCGTCATTCCTTTAAGTCGTTTGATCATCTTTGATCAAATGGCCATCAAACGACACACCCTTAGCCATTTGATTTCATTTGGACTGTTGGGACATCGCCCCAATTTCCAGCCTTCAACCCCCATGTTGTGCGAACCTCCAAAACCACCCAACTTCCTCTCCTTTTCTTGATGTTGTCAACTTCCTTCTCCAATGACCTAAACACCTGTTGACGAAGGCCTAACTTTCATCACTCACGCCCGACCTCCTATTTCCATCATTAACTATTATTCATTGATTAAATTGGCGGTTGAAACTGCTCAATGACCACATGAAGGTTATCGTCTCCTCCTTCAAATATCCACATCCCAACGTCGACGGTTGTCCACCCTGTGTGAGAAGATACCCTTATCCATCTCTCCTCCCCGTAACAGAGAGAAAGAGATTGGTCAAGCAATTATAGAGGTCCCTCTTTCGGTGCTAACCCATGGCAAACATGCCATGCTACGGCATTGATTTACCCGAAAATCGATGGTCTTAAGTTCCACATAAGGAGGGAACTCAGTCGCTGAGTCGACCACACGAGATACGGATAAAGTCAACAATTAACCCACAACAACAATAAAACAATGAAAATCAATATGTGGAGTTAACATTTATTATAACTCTACAATAAGTGTGTATAGGTGCGAGTATGTGTAGAGTGTCGAACACATGGAACAAGCATGATAGATCTAAAAATAGGTGCTCAAAAATGAAAGTGATCAAATGCCTACAAATGTGTTATTTATGTGGGTTTTTAATTTTTAATTTTTTTATTTGATTTTTGGTTTTATAATTTTATATTTTGATTTTTAATTTACTGATTTTGTATTTTTCTTTTTGTTTTTTGTATTTTTATAATTTCTTTTTCTTTAAGGAAGTATATGTATAATAAAGGAAAAAGAGATAATATATATATATATATATATATAGAAAAATAGGTAAAAATAAGCAAAAATCAGATAATAATATATTTTTGGCTTTTTCATGTTTTCCAAATGTTTTTGTGATTTTTCAAGATTTTTCCTAATATTTTTGGTATTTTTAAAGGCAAAAATATTGAAAACAGCGAATAGAATAAAAAGCTGAAACCAAAATGAGGATGAAAAATATCAAATAGAGTCCAAAATTCCTCAATTAAAGAAAATAAAACAAAGAACATTTATAGATAAATGTTATATTTTTAGGAGTTTTCTGGAATTTTTGAGATTTTTATCAAGTTTTTAGGGGTTTTCTAATTTTTTTGGGTTTTCTTTTGAATTTTTCAATGAGTTTTGGGTTAAAGTCAAAAGACACATGAATACACAAAAGATGATTTTTTTAGAATTTTTCAAGGAGTTTTGGTATTTTGTTGGTATTTTCTAATGTAGATAGTAGCAAAAATGCATGTTTTTGAATTTTTATAAATATGAAAATGCAATAAAAATGCAAACTAAAAATATGGCATGAAAGAGCAGCTAAACATGATCCTAAGTTAATTTTTTGGTGATTTTTAGGATTTTATAGAAGCATGAAATAAATAGAGACGATAAATAGAAAATACACTATTGGTAGGGGTATAAATGTAAATATCCAGAAGTCCAGAGGCCTCAACGTAATTTTTTCACAAAATATATAACTATTTAACACAAATTTAGGATCAAATACAAATAGCCAAACCTGCAAGGGTACGCCTGCAAAAATCGCAGCCCCGCATGTGACTAGCATGCACTTGGGGAGAACCTAAACGTAAATACAAAAACCTTGAGGTTTATTTTGTGAATTTTACAAAAATATTACACTTAATGAAAAAGTTATTGGACTAAAATGAAATATTGAAACCTGCAGGGGGTCCTTGCAAAATGTCCACCACCCCACGTGCACGGGTCACGTGAGGTGACGTAGACCAGGACCGATATGCAAATACGTAAAGTCTAGGGGTATGGATGCAAATATTACAAAACTTTTCAACTGAAAGTGAAAGATTTAATACTAATTAATAAATACAAAAATTATCGGGGTTAAAGGTGCAAAATACCCAGGCGAGGCGATCCAACGATGGACGTCACTTCACTTATCCACGTGGTGAAGATCTGACGGTCTATGACATTTCACGGATGACGGCCCAGATTAGATCTCCAGGGGTGATCACACAGTGGAGACACGTGGAGATCTAACGGTTGACGTGCGATCTGGAGCGTCGGCCTGATCCAACGGCGATGGAGGGTGCAGGAAGAACTGGGAAGCAACACCGGTGAGGTGAGCTTCCCCGAGCTCGATCTCCGTCCTCCGGTGGTCTTTGAGCTCCAACTTGCCCGGCGGGCTCCTGGGACTGTCCTCTATCTCCTGGCGGCTCCAAAAAGCTCCAGCGGTGGCCGGAGATCGCGGGAAGGCGCGATGGAGCTGGGTGGCTCCACGGACCTCCGACAAGGCTAAAAAATGAGCCCTAGACTCTTCTGTGGCGCACAACACCTGCAAGAAACGTGAGAGGGTCAAGGGCAAAATGCCTCGACCCCACGGTGGTAGAATAGAGGCGTAGGACGGCGACACGAATGGGTGGCCGGAGCTCCGGCGAGGGATCTAGTGGGCGATTGGATGGATGAAACACGAAGATTCTAGGGGGGGTTTGATCCTAAAACTACGGGAACAAAAAGAACAAAAGAAATTAAAGAAAAACAAGGTGCCTCTAAGGTGAATCACATGAGGTGGGGAACCTCGACGGCGGGCTTCGCCGGAGATGGTGGAGCTTCCTCGACCCTCCTAAGGCTTGGAATCAGGAGTTGTCACCTCCCTCTATCTCTGGAGCGCGTTAGGTGGGGGAGAAAGCATCATGCAAGGGGTTCAAATTTGAGTTTGAAAATCGGGACTCCATATAAAGGGTCGACGGGTGGCTGTGAAGAACGAGGCATAGCAGGTGATTCATTGATCCAAAGACCAAGGATTCACCTGGGCGTGAATCACCAATGCTCAAGGAAGAAAAGTCAAGAAGCATGTTACGCGAAATGGTGTAATATAGAGCCTCGACAAAAATCGAGAAGTGGGGTCAAAATTCATGTCTGACAAGGGGCAGGCGGGCAGGACAGACAATTGACCTTGGTCAACGCTGACCGCCGCCTGGTTGGTCCACGTGGACCAACCAGGAAAAAGCCCCGAAAAAATATTTAGAAATTCATTTAAAAATAGTAAATGAATTTATTATTTTTGGTTTATTAAATAAAAATTGTTTATTATTTTCTGAAGTATTTTAATATGTTTTTAATTATTTTATGATGTATAAAAATACAAGTTGCCTTTTTAGGCCTATATAGGTATACATATCTATATATTTTAATATTTTATTGTTATTTTGTATATTTTATTTTATTAAATTTGTTTATTATTTTATAAATTTATAAAACATTTTAATACACTTGAATATATTTTTATTTTATTTTTCTGGAGTGTTTTGTGCACTTAATAAAATATAAGTATTAATTACATCGGTATATGTACAGGTACACGTATTTTATTTTTAATTTTCTTCAGTGTGTTATTTTGATTTTAGTGAACATATATATTGTAAATAATATTTACAAAATCATAAAAATATAAAAATGTATAAATAAAACAAATATTTTAATCTATACAAGTATACAATAGGTGTCCAAAACTCAATTTTCAAACAGTAGCTCCGCCAAATGCGAAACCACCTTCATTAAATAGATTGTTTAAAATTATATACAATTAAAGGTGATTTTGATGTGTTTTGAGTTTTTATTTGTAAGATACAGGTCTGGGAAGTTGGGATTCTGGAATCTTATTCAGATCATAACTTCTTATCTGTACATTATTTTTGTGTGAAATCAATTTTGTATTTTTCTTTATTTAGTTGTCTACAACTTTCATGTACAAAGTTTCTTTATTTGAGGTATAAAAAGTAGAACTAAAAATAGGTCTCAAAATGAATAAAGAATGGATTAAATGGCAAAGAATCTTTATTGGATTCTGGCCCTTATCTCCTCCTACTTTATTCCTTGTCGACCTATTCATCTAGATGCCTAGGTCTCGGGGTTTCGGGTCATAAAATATTTACAATGTTTTATTCTTTTTTCTTTTCTTTTCTTCATTCTATTATTTTGGCTTTAAAAACTGTATTTTATACATTATTTACACACACGCACACACATGAATGCTAAAATGCGGGAATTAAGGGTATTTACAAGCATTTGCTAGGGTTTTTGAGGCCAAAATGATAGAATAAAGATGATGAAATGTGGATTCGTCAGGCATCCAGACGGATGTCCGAGCTTCTTTACTGACTGATGATGTTAAGCGAAGTCCAGGGATTCGATCTAAGCCCCAGCCCAAGCCATTCGCTCCATCACCAGCGATTTTCTTCAAATCCTAGGTTAGTTCAGTAAGATGTCCATCTTGTTTCTCGAATTCGTTTCACAACGTACAGAATCCATCACTCATAATTGATCATTCCACGATCTTCATCTGAAACTTTTAATCCATGTGGAAGGATCATTTACCTGCCCTCCTCCATCTAGAACCCCTTCATCCCCTTACTTTCTTCCTCGTTCACGCGAAGAAGAACCCACAAGGTCCCTCACCTTCTCCATCATTCATGAACCTCCATTCTGCCTCACACTCGCACGCAAACACTTCATTTTTGCTTTGGCTATTTGCTCGCTGACGTATGCATGATGAGATCCTTCAATGGTCAGACTTTGCGAAGATGCTCTCATATGCTCCAATGTCTTCATCGACTCCATGATGATCTGCTTCAACTACCACCATCACGTATCCAACATCGTGAGGTGGTTAGGTATCTTCATCGACCTTTGGAGGATCATGAGGAGTAAGACGAGGGAATGAAGCTCTCGCCTGAGCATAGACAATGCCGCCACAAAGCGTAGGAGGAGAAAGATACATATACCATCGGATCACGCCAAATTGGGCATGATCGAACGAACGAATGTCAACCACTTTTCCATATCCAAACCTGTAGATCCAGATTTTACGTACCGTCGGCCGAAGCACAACCATAAGATACGTGACCCAAACCACATGCCTCATCCCGAACCTAAAGCCGCACGTGACTCACGTATGCGGTTCTGGGTCATTTGCATCATCGCCCTACCTTCTCCTCTTAATTGTAAAGATACCCCCACCAGGGGGTACTCCTTTTCTTGATGTTGTCAACTTCCTCTCCTTTTCTTGATGTTGTCAACTTCCTTCTCCAATGATCTAAACACATGTTGACGAAGGCCTAACTTTCATCACTCACGCCCGACCTCCTATTTCCATCATCAACCGTTATTCATCGATTAAATTGGCGGTTGAAACTTCTCGAAAACGACATGAAGGTTATCGTCTCCTCCTTCAAATATGACTCCACATCCCAACGTCGGCTGTTGTCCACCCTGTGTGAGAAGATATCCTTATCCAACTCTCCTCTCTGTGACAGAGAGCAGGAGATTGATCGAGCAATTATAGAGGTCCCTCTTTTGGTGCTGACCCATGGCAAACATGCCATGCTATGGCATCCAGACGGATGCCCGAGCTTCTTTCCTGACTGAGGATGTTAAGCGAAGACTAGGGGTTTGATCTGAGCCCCAGCCCAAGCCATTTGCTCCATCACCAGTGAGTTTTCTTCAAACCCTTGGTTAGTTCAATAAGTTGTCCATCTTGTTTCTCGAATTGGTTTCACAACGTACAGAATCCTTCACTCATAATTGATCATTCCACAATATTTGTCTGAAACTTTTGATCCACGTGGAAGGATCATTTACCTACTCTCCTCCCTCTAGAACCCCTTCATCCCCTTACTTTCTTCATTGTTCATGCGAAGAAGAACCCACCAGGTTCCTCACCTTCTCCATCATTCATGGACCTCCATTCCGCCTCACACTCGCACACAGACACTTCATTTTTGCTTTTGCTATTTTCTCGCTGACATATGCATGACGAGATCCTTCAATGGTCGGACTTTGCAAAGATGCTCTCATCTGCTCTAGTGTCTTCATCGAGTCTATGATGATCTGCTTCAACTGCCACCATTACGTATTCAACAACCTCTGACCGCCTTCGTGAGGTGGTTAGGTATCTTTGTTGACCTTTGGAGGATTATGAGGAGTGAGACGGGGGAATGAATCCCTCGCCAGAGTGTATACAATACCGCCGCAAAGCGTAGGAGGAGAAAGATACAGATACCATCGGATCGCGCCAAATTGGGCACGATCGAACGGACGAGAGTCGACCACTTTTCCATATCCGAACCTGTAGATACAGATTTTACGTATCGTCAGCCGAAGCACAACCATAAGATACGTGACCAGAACCACATGCCTCATCATGAACCTAAAGCCGCACGTGACTCACGTGTGCGGTTCCGGGTCCTTTGCATCATCGACCCCACCTTCTTCTTTAATTGTAAAGATACCCCCACTTGGGGGTACTCCTTTTCTTGATGTTGTCAACTTCCTCTCCTTTTCTTGATGTTGTCAACTTCCTTCTCCAATGATCTAAACACCTATTGACGAAGGCCTAACTTTCATGACCCACGCCCAACCTCTTATTTCCATCATCAACCATTATTCATCGATTAAATTGGCAGTTGAAACTGCTCGAAAACCACATGAAGGTTATCGTCTCCTCCTTCAAACATGACTCCACATCCCAATGTCGGCGGTTGTCCACCCTGTGTGAGAAGATACCCTTATCCATCTCTCCTCCATGTGACAGAGATAATGAGATTGTCGAGCAATTATAGAGGTCCCTCTTTCGGTGCTGACCCATGGCAAACATGCCATGTTACTGCATCCAGACGGATGTCCGAGCTTCTTTCCTGACTGAGGATGTTAAGCGAAGACAAGGGGTTCGATCTAAGCCCCATACCAAGCCATTTTCTCCATCACCAGCGATTTTTTCCAAACCTTAGGTTAGTTCAGTAAGTTATCCATCTTGTTTCTCGAATTCGTTTCACAATGTACAGAATCCATCACTCATAATTGATCATTCCACAATCTTCATCTGAAACTTTTAATCCACAGAAGGATCATTTACCTACTCTCCTCCATGTAGAACCCCTTCATCCCCTTACTTTCTTCCTCGTTCACGCGAAGAAGAACCCACCAGGTCCCTCACCTTCTCCAACATTCACGGACCTCCATTCCGCCTCACACTCACATGCAAACACTTCATTTTCTCTTTGGCTATTTGCTCGCTGATGTATGCATGACGAGATCCTTCAATGGTCGGACTTTGCAAAGATGATCTCATATGCTCCAGTGTCTTCATCGACTCCATGATGATCTGCTTCAACTACCACCATCACATACCCAACAACCTCTGACCGGCTTCACGAGGTGGTTAGGTATCTTCATCGACCTTTGAAGGATCACAAGGAGTAAGACAGGGGAATGAAGCTCTTGTCGGAGCGTAGACAATGCCGCCGCAAAGCGTATGAGGAGAAAGATACAGGTTCCATCGGATCACGCCAAATTGGGCACAATCGAACGAATGAGAGTCGACCACTTTTCCATATCCGAACATGTAGATCCAGATTTTACGTGCCGTCAGCCAGAGCACAACCATGAGATATGTGACCCGAACCACATGCCTCATCCCGAACCTAAAGTTGCACGTGACTCACGTGTGCGGTTCTGGGTCATTTGCATCATCGCCCCACCTTATTCTCTTAATTGTAGAGATACCCTCGCCAGTGGGTACTCTATAAATTTGGCAGGCGATTTTTCTTATTTGCATTTTAGTCCATGTAGGGACCTTTGTGTAATGTATTGTTTATATTTTATGACATTTTATGCCCTTGGATTCAATCATGAGTAACTTCAGCATCTTTTATCCAAATAAAGTGATTCCAGTGGTATTTTGATCATCATTTAATTGTCTACAATATGAGATGATTTATTTCTTGATTAGACAAAAAAAGAAAGATTATTTTATTAAAGCCCACATAGACGCTTTTATGCTCATTATATATAACTTGACTCAAGTTTGAATCACTCAATTGGACCTATATTTAAATCAAATATTTACTTAAGTATGATAAATCATTATAGGACATACTATTTGTGTACATTTACAATTACTAGTGTAATATCATTCTTTTCATTGTGGCATTGTGTCTAACATGCATTCATATGTTTTAAAATCTCATTATGTTCCGTGTCATGCATTCGTGATGTGCATTATTATGTATTGATTGTTGTGCATTATTTGATTGTCTCCATTTTTTCCTTATATTGATTATTTATGACTTAACATAGATATAGAAGCCTGATTAATTATACTATGACTCGTGTCCTTGTATTCGAACATGGATTTCCCATGTTAAAAATTAAAGCTGAGAAACTCTTCGCAGAGATACTTCTCTCGGTTCTATATGATTATTGATCAACCACACTACAACTAGTAATAATCAAGTCTGCCTATTAGTGATTCATCAAATACCCACAACTCTTTTCAGGTAATTATCAAAACAAGCTCATTTGATTATACATGTTGAAAGAATATGGCTTGTTTTCCCATTGAGGTTTTATGAGTTCAAAATCCTTTGAGTTTCGGCAAGATGAAGCTCATATAAAACACACAGTGGCACTGACTTGAGTTTCGAGGACGAGACTCCCTCTATGGTTTTTATATTTGTGACATATGCATTCTAATAACATGAACCCTACATGATTAAACCCTCTTTGATCCGATAAAACTACCAATCAATATTAAATGATCTGAATCGATCAATAGAACATAAATAAAATTTTGTTTAGGATTAATCGATCAAGAATAAATTACATCGCAAAGCATACCAACAGAAAAGCTGCAACTTAATTGGAAACTGTAAAAATAACTCGAGGCCATCAGAAAACTCGTCTTGATGAAATAAGACAAAGAAATCAATCGTTCATCGATCGGAGGTCGTTTGCTTTAAAATCACAAAAATTGATCAAAAATCAAGACCATATTTCATCAATTTCTTTATTTATTTTGGACCAGAAAAAGTATGGAATTTATATCGTTTGATCATCATGCACAAACGATCAAAACGAGATGTCGTACATCAGATTCGAAGATTCGATGTGCGAATACATATGACTTTAGTGTCTCAACCAAAAGAGAGATAATGGTTTAAAAAATGTTGAACTGACAAATGCCAGTTTCCAACTGCCCTATTTGGCACCCAAAAACCTCTCCACTTGGTCCTCTACACCCTTCTACATGTCAATAACCAAGTCCTCCTCTCCTTGGTTCTTTTTCTTCTCTAATTCCTCTCCATATTCCAGTCGAGAAAAGCCCTTCCCCTCATTTTCTCTGTTGTTGGGCTCCTCATGACAATAGAAAAGGCAACAAATTCTGTGTTGTTACGTGTGCAACCACTGATGCTTCTACCCCAAGCAGCTGGGTGCTGTTGAAGAACCCCATGCAGGCGCAAGTTCCAAGTGTTGGAACTGACCTCGTGCTGTACGAACAACAACCCAAGTTGCTGACCAAGACCCCTGGAGCCTCCAAACAACCACTGTAGTTGTTGCTTCTTGTTCTTGGACCAACCATCTACTGCTCTAAATTCAAAAAACTGATGCATGCCATAGCTGCTACCATTGTAGTTGTCCTTGTGTTGAACCAAATTTTGCATAGGTCATGTCGATTCACAAGGCGAATCAACAGTCGCTGAGTTGACCTCACATGAAATCCAAATTCAAACAACAATTAACCCACAACAGAATCAAACAATGAAAAGCGGTGCGGAATTAAAATTTATTATAACTCTACAAAGGATGTGTATAGTGTGCAAGCATTGTAGAGGTCGAACACAAGGAACATACATGTAGAATGGGGCAATAATGCACAAAATTGTGAATGTGATCAAATGCATATCTATGTTATTTTTTCGTGGGTTTTAATTTTATATTTTTTTAATTTTATTTTTTTAATTTTTAATTTTTATATTTTGATTTTTAATTTCTGATTTTATATTTTCTTTTTATATTTTATATTTTATATTTTCTTTTTCTTTAAATAGAATATATATACAAAGTAAGAAAAAAGAAGGATAAAATATTTATAAAAATATGCAAAAGTAAGGAAAATTCAGGACATAAAATATTTTTAGGCTTTATATTTTTATAATGTTTTTGTGATTTTTCAATATTTTTTCCTAATTTTTGGTATTTTTAAAGTCGAAAATACTGAAAATAGTGAAGAAAATAAAAGGCTGAAATTAAAATGAGGATAAAAATAGTAAACAGTGACGAAAATTCTTCAAATTAATTTTAAATTAAAGATAATAAATTGAGAAAATTTGGAAACAGAGTTTATATTTTTAGGATTTTTTATGGATTTTTAATATTTTTATAACAAATTTTAGAGTTTTTATATTTTTAGGGGTTTTCTTTTGTATTTTAATATTTTTTTGTCTGAATATAAAAGACACTAAAATAGGCAAAATATACTTTTTTGGGAATTTTCTGAGGTGCTTTTATAATTTTTATGGATTTTATAGTGCAAACAATAGAGAAAATGTGTGTTTTTGAATTTTTATAAATAATAAAATGCAATAAAAATGCAAAATAAAAATATGGTGTGAATCTACAATGCAGCAGGAACTTATGTTATTTTTTTGGTAATTTTTGGGATTTTATAGATGTATGAAACACATAAAAGAAATAAAAAGAAAAATCATTCTTAGCAAGGGTATTATCGTAATTAGCAAAACATCCATGGCTCTAATGCAAATTTTCCAGAAATCATATAACTTAATTAAAAACTTACTGAACTAATTAGGAATAGCCAAAACCACAGGGATACTCCCGCAAAATTCCCAAAGTCTCGTGCACGGGGCACGTGAATTGCAGGGACCTACATGCAATAATAAAAAACTCAAGGGCTGACTTACAAAATGTCCAGAATTATAGAACTGCATATAAAAGATTTTGGACTAAATATAAATATGAAATGACCCTGGGGTATTCCTGCAAAATGGCCAAGTCCCGTGCGCAAAGCACGTGACCTGGCAGGGACCAAAATGGAATACCTCTAAACCGGGGGGCATGGTGCAAATGTTACAAAAGTATAACATGCCAGATGAAAGTTTGATGCTTAATATTTAAATACAAAAAATGTCGGGGGTTAAGATACAAAATACCCATAGCTAACGATCGGACGGCCCTTGATTCTTCACTTAAGACACGTGTTGGCCTCCGGACGGTTGATACCCCTTCGCAATGGACGCCTGCGATTAGAAGGTGGAAGGAGATCGAACGACGTGCAGCGGTGCACGATATGACGGTAGAGAGGAGATCAGGAGAGCCCTTATGATCCGACGACGGAGAGGGACCGACGAAGAACCGGGAAGAACACCGTCGAGACGAAGTTCTTCCGGCCTTATCGTGCCTCTTTGGTGGTCCTAGCTGCCCCAAAATGCCCCCCCAAACCTCCTGCGGTGGTCTTCTAGCGGCTGGCGACGGCAAAATCGGCTAGCGGCCACCGGAGCAGGCCCACGACGGCGTGGTCGAGGAAGGGCTCCAGGTGGCTCCGGCGTGTCCAAAAACCGCCCTCCAGGCGAAGTGTTAGCTCCTGGCACTTGCAAGAGATGTAAAGGGAGGCGAGGGCAAAATGCCTCGCCCCACCTTGCAGCGGAAGAATGCGGACAACGATGAGGGAGGAACTCGCCGGAGCAAGCTCCGACGGGGTGATGGCTGAGACGAAAGGTGGAGCGTCGATCAAGATGGATGGTGGCTAAGGTATCCTATGACTGCGAGGAATAAAATCATGGAAGAAAATAAAGAAAAATGCAATACCTCGAGGGTTGAAAAAAACTGAGATGGGACCTCGACGGCCGGAGCTGGAGATGGGGGTGGAACAACCGATTTACTCCGCCAAACGCCTCCGCAAGGAGGCCGGAGAGGACATGTCACCTCCTCGATCCAGGACCTGCAGGATGGAGAGGCTTGCCAGGGGCAAAAAGGGTTCAAAAGAAGAAGGAATGGTCGGGTGGCTTTTTGTACAAACGGACCGGAGAGGCTCGAAGATTGAGGGTGGCAGCTCGATGCAGCGATCCACAACCCAAGGAGAACCTTGGGCGTGAATCTCCACATGTCGAGGAAGTAAAGTAAAAGAGACTGTATCATGAGAGGAGGAACGAGGTGGCCTAGAAAAATCCACAAAAGCAGACAAAAAACCAAGTCTGATAGAGCTACGGGAGCTAGGGTCAGAGAGTTGACCCGCCGATCAACTCTCCAGACCTCCTAGTTGGTCCACGTGGACCAACGAGGAAAAATCCTGGAAAAAACTTCATAAATTCAATTATAAATGGAAAACGAATTTATTAATTTTTTATTATCAAATAAAAAATATTTGTTATTTTATGATGTATTTTATTATGATTTTTATTTATTTTTTCGAGGTATTAAATTACAAGTTGCCTTTTTAGGCCTATATAGGTACATATATCTATATATTTTATTATTTTATTTTTATTTTGTATATTTGATTTATTTATTTTGGTTTATTCTTTTATAAATTTATATAATATTTTTATACACTTAAATATATTTTTATTTTATTTTTCTGAAGTATTTTGTATGCTTAATAAAAGTATATATATAATTTACATAGGTATAAACACATGCAATTCATCTATGTGTTGTGTTCAAGTATTTTATTTTTATGTTTTCTCTATATTTTTATTCTGATTTTAATATACTCATTCATTATAAATAATATTTACAAAATTATAAAAATATAAAATTAGGAAAATAATGAATAAATAATAACATGAATATTTTACTCTGTACAAGTATACAATAGGGGTCCAAAACTCAACTTTCAAACCGCAGCTCCGCCAAATGCGAAACAACCTTCATTAAATAGATTATTTAAAAATATATACAATTAAAGATGATTTTGATGCGTTTCGAGTTTTTATCTGGGAGATACATGTCTGGGAAGCTGGGATTCTAGAATTTTATTCAGACCACAACTTTTTATCTATACATTATTTTTGAATAAAATCAATTTTGTATTTTTCTATATTTAATTATCTACAACTTTCATGTACAAAGTTTCCTTATTTGAGGTATAAAAAGTGGAACCAAAAATAGGTCCCAAAATGAATAAAGAATGAATAAAATAAAAGGTATTTTTATTGTAATATGGCCCTTATCTCCGCCTACTTTATTCATTGTCGACCTAGTCATCGAGATGCCTAGGTCTCGGGGTTTCGGGTCATAAAATATTTACAATATTTTATTCTTTTTTCTTTTCTTTTCTTTATTCTATAATTTTGGCATTAAAAACAATACTTTATACAATTTTTACACAAATATGCATGGATGATAAAATGCATGAATTAACGCTATTTGCACGCATTTACTAGGGTTTTTAAGGCCAAAATGATAGAATAAAGATGATGAAACGTAGATTCATCACCTTGCTATTGTTTCATGCCAAGTTTCATCTCCAAACCTTAGAGATCTAAGGTACAAATAAACCCTCCTCCTTGCCGCCATTCGTGCACTTGTACACATTCTAAATTTTGAAATGTCAAAATTTAAACATTGATCTCCAAATTCAAAGGTTGAACTTTGTGTGGAATTCATATAAGTTGTTACTGCCCCACCTATGATAATGGGTGTTGAAATCTTCCTAATTAGACTTGACATGTATGCATCTCTTATACGAATACATGTCTAACTAAGATGTCATAGAAATACTTGGATGTTTAGAATGTTCGTTTTGTGAAATTTTATAGTAAGTAACAATTGAACTACAATGAAGTATCATATCAAGTCACGAATGTTGTACTTAATCTTCTGGAACTGCATGCCGATTTTTAACGATTCTATGCCTTTTAGATTCCATTTTTAGAGGGATATCACCTACTGATTTCATGACTTTCTAGACCAACAAATCTAGTCATTATCTTCATGCTCTCGGATCTGATCTGAACTTCAGACTGTCCATGTCGGTGTTGGTCCATTTTATCTATCTTCAACTTTGAATAATGATGCTGGATTTTGTTGTTTTATATCCGTTTATAGTATTTTGTTATGATAAATCTCGATATCAAGGAAGTGAACCTGTTTATGCATCTTTGTGACTTATTTCTGAAGAGCCATAAGCTTATTAGAAAAGTTATTCTTATCATCTTAGCATTGGAATGAAATCCAAGTCAATAGTTTATATTTCTGTATCAATTGTCGATTGTTGAAATAAACCGAAGTCATCTCACATGTTCATAACCACATGTGAACAAAAAATAAAAATCCTTGTCAAATTTTCAGACCATCCACAATCAAAGTAATACCATTTGCAATGTTAAGTTATATATATATATATATATATATATATATATATATATATATATATATATATATAATATTCTGAAATGGTTGAGAAATAAACTAAGCATGTGACATGTGTAAACTTAAACAATGGGGATTAGAATGCTTGTATATGGGTACTCTGACATTGATTGATGGTGAATATGTAAACCATTAATTTTAGACCCAACTAGCACCATCGATTCTTTCAATTTACAAAAGTATGATTAATATGCAATTGAGTTTAAATTCATGACCTTGTAGAAGATAATTGAAATACAAATATTAGAATATCAGTACTCTTCTATTATAAATCTAACAAATGATTTTCTAAGATCCTTATGACTAATAATCCTCAATCGATTGATCCTTGAGCAAGATCTACTATATCACTAATGACGAGTCGTGACAAGATACCTAGATTTGTAAAGTTGACCACATAAAAGATTGAGAAAAGAGACAAATAGTCAAGGAAGTAGAGATAATGGTGAATAAGTGATGATAATTAATAGCTCCAGTCATGATGACCCTTATACTTGCTTGTGTGAGGGCGTGATGACCCCCAGCTGGGCGGGAGCTAGGAAGCCCAGTTCGGGCAGCGGTTGCCTAGTGTGCGGGTCTAGGATCCCAGTCCTTTTACAGTTTTTACGCGAGCTCACAGTGTTTTTACGCTTCGTTTGGGATCCATATTTTTGACTAGTTCCGTTGATCATGTTTTAGTAGGGTGCTTAGACAGGAGGACCATTGATTTTGGTTTTTAGTGCTCTTTTTGGCTGTACCGGTTGTACCGGTTTTCTGGAGTGACTTAGTCTGGAAAGTCTCTCCCACCCGTCTGAGGGTCGTAGTTCTGCAGTATGACTAGCCCCCTCCTGGACCGCACTTCCATTGGGAGGGTGAGACAGAAGAGTCTCTTAGGAGGCTTCCTTACCGCTTGAGTTTTGGTTACTGTTCTGCCAGTAGTTCCTGACGAAGAAGAGATCATTGCCGTCTGGAATTGAGTTTGGTTACAATTGAGTTTGGAACTGTTCTTGTGTTTTTGTTACTGCGCCACCAATAAGTATGACAAAGAAAAGTTCGTGAGACATAAAGTATAAGTGATAAAAAGATAATAACCAAGATCCGCAAGCGTCACACTTTACTTGCAATGTATTTTATACACAAGAAGCTTCATACAACTATTGTATGGTATCATGGATCATAGTTACTGGACATGAGATAGCTTTCTGATTCGTACTTATTTTGCTTTTATCATCTGCAATGGATTATGGTGATATAATATATACAAATCAGACGAAATGAGGAGGGAAAGGAAGAGCACGATGGTGCATGAAGCCTTCACGACGACAACCATAGTTGTCTGTTCTCTAGATCTTCGATCCACACCCTCGCAATTAAGTGCATGTTACAAGCTCCGGTTCTACGTCTATTTAAATACACATTCAAAAAAACTATTACAAAGAGATTGATGGGAGACGGGCAACAAGCTGCACCGTCAATCTCTTTTGGATGGCAAATTCAATTCTTCGAAATACAACATCTATAGATACATGAACCATAACATTACTATTAGTCATATTTACTATTTTGCTTTTAGTCATATTTACTAGTTATATCACATGTTTCGACTTTTTTCAAGGGAATGTATTTTCCTCTTATAATTTATTTCGATGTATTTTAGATCTCCAAATGAACACATGAATGCATTTATGCTTATTAGCAAACGAGATCTTATGATGCGATTTGCTAGAGTTTTTATAAGAAGAGTTCGTTGATTCAATGTTATTTAATATTTGGTAACGCACCACCAATGAGAGTTTTTTCACTATGATGCATATCAATCCGCACAAGGTGTTTGGCGTTATATAAGCCGCAAATGATGGAAGGATTATAATTTATATGCATATTTACACATTTTAATTTAATTCGATCTCATAATTGATTTGATCTCTTCAAATTACCATTCCGATTTAATATGATTTAAACGATTAATGGAACACAACTACAAAACCATGTAATATACACTTTTAAAAAGTATATAATGATATCTATGATTTTTCCATCAGATGGATAAAATAAAGAAAAACACAAAAAACATGTGTGTTTGCACATGCAAAGTTGCACTCCATTAGAAATATTTACTAGAACATGGATTTGGTGAGCAAAGTGAGATAAAGTGACATAACTTGCATATATATATATATATAGTTATTTTCAACAACAGTAACACTTATTTAGGCTATTTTAAAGGATTTTATTATATTCCCGTATGTTATATATATAACTTTTAGCATAATTTACAAAAATGTCCACGGACTAGAACCCGACTTTAATGGCATATCAAACTTTAAAAGGTTATAATGTGCTACCTGAACTTTATTCCACATTGTCTACCCTTATTGCATCTTATTCTCCTTATCTATTCCACCTTGTCTACCCTTATTCCACCTTATTTTCCTTATTTCTATCTTTCCAACCGAACAGAGAATGAACCCTTATATTCCTTATCCCGCATCATTATTAAAATAACAATATGCAGATGAAAATATCCATACTATTGATAATCACATCAAATAGAGATCTGATCGGTTAATCCAATGCTTATTTTCCAAACGAGCTTGACCTAAATGAAAGCATTCATTTGGATATACTCGTATCCAAATGTGTTCTGGCGATACCAGGTATCAGTGGTTCGGTTAAAAAAACCGACCCGACCAGTCCCGGGATCTGCAGCAGCAACCCCACCCTACCGTAACCCCGCAAGAACGCACCCCCGCCGGCTCCAGACAACGGAAACCCCTCCTCCCCCGTCCCCATCCCCCCCCCCCCCCCCCCACCATCATATATAAGCTGAAATTGCCCGCACCCCTCCCCTCCCGTCCATTCCCACTCGCGGCGATGGGAAAACCCTCGAGCTCTCTCGCCGCTCTCCTTCTCCTCCTGCTGCTGGTGATCCCCGAGCTCGATCTCTCTCCTTCTCCTGGATCTCATCCGTCTCCCATCCTTTACCACATGCTTGATCCCTAGCAGGTTCCGGCGGCGGAGTGCGACGGATCCACGATGCGCGTGCAGCGGGGCGGGAAGTCCTCCGTCTTCTCCCTCTTCAATCTCAAGTCCAAGAGCAAGTTCTGGAGCGAGTCCGTCATCCGAGGGGGTACGAAACCGTTTTGCATTAATACATTCGCGAAGAGCTCTGATGCTCGATCGTTCGTTATTAGATCGGATTATATGCCACCGGCAGTTCGTGAGCGGATAATTCCGTGATTTCCAATTATTAATTTTGATTGTTGACTTGAGGTCGACTCAGTTGGTACAGTCGATTTTGACGTATAACTTGCACGGTTTGGTTTCGTGTTCTGGTATTCAGATTTCGAGGATTTGGAGAGCACGATGCCTTCCGGCTCGGGGAAGGCGGGGTTGTTGAACTACACGAAGTCAGGTAATTAATCCCTCTAAGTTCTATTTTCTACATTTATCGCATGTATGCTGCAATTGCAGGTTATATGATGCTCTATTATGGAGGCTATACTGATTGATATTCCCCTGATCGGTCCTGCCAGTGTGTTAGAGGGAAACTAAACAAATAAGGACTGGGATATGGCCGGGACTGGTCATTGCAGATGTACAAACACAGAGAAATTATTGGCCTTCTCCTGCTAGTCTCCCCTGCTGGCTTTTTCACACATTTGAAGCATCCCACTTCTCACGCCTCTGTGATAGATCTTTGAGAACCGGAAACAAAAGCGGCCGAGATCATGTTTTTAGCATATAATGAAACACAAAGAAATAGTGTTTAAAGCACATTCTGAATCTAATTTCGATTAGTATGTAATCCAAGTTTAATTTTTTTGAAGGAAATGATGGCGTGGTGCCAACATAACGCACACCCCTCAAAATGCATTAATTATTGCAAAACAAATTTACGAAAGCCAGGACTCAAGAAGAGTTCAGGCATGATGTGCATCGTTCTCAACACAAAATCATCCTCATGGAAGATAATTCTATTTTGGGCAAGCCAACAGACCAAAGTCAAGCAATTGGTTTTAGCCACTCAACAATCAGCCGAAACTGCACTCTCTCCAAAGATGATCGATTTAGCCATGTTTGGCTGGCTTTCTCCAAACTTTCCCAATACGATCGCACACGGCACATAATTTTTTTTAAATGAAAAAAGGGTGAAGTTCCGAGATGGGATTCACCTTCATTCATTAAGAAAATATAAATGTTACCGTACAATTGACCAAGACAAGTGGAGAGCCTTGTAGTGCTCTATTACAATCTTGGAATAAAAATGCTGGCCACGGAAAATAGAGTCGTTGCTGGCGTCACAAAGTGTTCCAGCTCCTCAGGCTTGCTGTCACAAATAGGACTAGCCATACCAGACTACCAATCTCTGGTGCAAACTTGGCCTTGCGAAGTTTAGTCAGACGGCCATTGCACAATGACCGAAGAAAAATCTCGAATTTTGAGGGTACCTTAAGATCAGATAAATCAACAAGTTCATTGTAAAATATCAGATTTTAGCTTTTTTCTGCAACATCTACACTTTCCTGCTTCTTAGTCATGTTTCTAGATTCAATCATGGCATCATGCTATATACAATATCTACATTTATTTTATTGGAATGAATGCAAGTCTTTTTAGTTAACATTAAAGAGTCACAATGCAACCAATGCATTGTTACCTTTTTTTTTCAAAAAGAAAAAGATTGCAGCCCATGCTCGTCGGACTCGGAATTTAATTAATATTGATACATGTTTAATTTAAGACATTGGAGATTTACACACACTCCCAGTCTGATTTGTGTAAATACAAGTTTATTTAAACACGGTTCACGATGACATGTACTTCCAGTGCAACACGCTTTTCATCAGTTGGTTAAAATGTTCATTTAAATGCATGTCTTCAAGCAATTTGCGACTTACACCTTTCAAGCTTGTAATCCTCTATTTTCACACCTAATAGGAGCACATGTTTATTTTATTTATTGATCCGGGAATACTATGAAACCATTACTTTGTAGTAAGAACATCTATTTCAGACCCTTTTCATGACTTTATCCTAATCGGTAATATATCCGCGATATATCTTTTTGATTTGGTTATATGAGGTTCATAATGATACTGAATACATGAGCTATTGAAGTTTGCGAGAAAGCCAAGCCCATAATACCCAGGACTGTCCACCTAACTAGCATTGTCCCTTATGATGGAACTCTCTTGCTTTCTAACTTAAACTTGGTCCTATGTAAATCACCTCCAGGACTTGGAAAAACTGACTATGAACAATGAATATAATGCTCTTTTACATTGTGGCATACTTGAAATGGCTACATGCATGATTGGAGGCTGAAGATTATTGTCAACCATGTAGACACATAAGGACAAGCCTGTGGGATGGTATTGATGCATTTTACAACTTTCGAGATCAAGTAATCTTGTGGGTCTTCTAAGATGCAAGTGATGAGCTAAGTGTTAAAGATTTCATGCAGTATCAATGCTCAACGAAGTATAATCCTTGTCTTTTAGGGTTTGTATGGTATACATGCTCAAGTAAGTATGATCTTCAGCCGGCCCTAACTCTGTTATCATCATGGCCTCAAATTTCAGCGAAATTCGGTCGAATTTCTGTCGAATATCGATATCCAGTCGAAATCGAAATTCGACCGAAATGACCGAAACGACCGAAATATGGGGGTGCTAGTACAAAAAATGACCGAAATGACCGAAATTTCGGTCGAAATTCCACCGAAATTCCACCGAAATTCTGTTTTGGTCGATACCGAAATGGTGACCGAAACCGACATTTAAGGCCTTGGTTATCATCCCATGCTCGGGTATTGTTGACATTTAAGTTGTGATGCATATAGCGTGTATTGGAAACATGCACTGGTATTTTGGTGGCTTTAGTCCATTTTCCACTTCCGTCATTTGTTTATCATGACAACTTACCAAAGTTAAGAAGAGCCTCATTAGTGGTGTGAAGTGCAAATTTTGTTGGAAATTGGTTTCTGTTGGAAAAAACAAGCAATCTATTATTCAAGGGAACCCTAGGCTTTCTTATATAGGGAGAGACCTTACGGGTAAAATACATAGTAGTCCAGAGAACAATAAGAAATTACGAAAAGGTACATAACATATAATAATATCGGTCTCTACACCCCCCCTCAAGGTGGAGCATAGATGTCTATCATGCTCAGCTTGGAAGATCATCTCTGGAAGGGTCCTCTGAGCAACGGCTTGGTGAGTACGTCAGCAGTCTGATCCCCTGAGCTCACGTGAGATGTAGATATCAAGCCTCTCTGGATCAAGTCTCTAGTGTAGTGGCAGTCAACTTCAATATGCTTTGTTCTTTCATGGAATGCTGGATTGTTGGCACAATGATGCCTGATTGTCACACTGAAGCTGCATAGGTAAAGGTACGGCTACATGTAAATCCTCTAGCACAGATCGAACCCACATCATCTCCGTGCTTGCTTGCGCCTTGGTCCTATATTCAGATTCAGCACTGGACCTTGCCACAACAGTTTGTTTCTTGCTTTTCCAAGAAACCAGAGAGCTCCCAACAAAAACTGCAAATCCTGAGGTCGACTTTCGATCCTTAGGGCATCCTGCGTAATCGGCATCTGCACATGCTGAAATAGATAAATCTGTGCCCTTTCGAAATAGCAACCCTGAACCTGGAGAAGACTTTAGATACCTCATTATCATGTATATGGCGTCCATATGAACTTGTCTTGGCTGCTCCATAAATTGACTCACCCGGCTTACTGCAAAGGCAATATCGGGTCGAGTTATGGTAATATAAAGGAGCTTACCCACCATTCCTCTATATCTCCTCTTGTCTACTTCAGCAGTGTCATCATCATACAACTTCATGCTTGGATCCATGGGAATACTCGATGGTCTGCATCCAACCATGCATGTTTCAGTCAACAAATCTGTAATGTACTTCCTTTGGGTCATCACCAGACCCTGTGCATTCCTGGCAAATTTCAACCCCAGAAAGTATCTTAGGGTTACAAGATCCTTCGTGACGAACTGACGGTCTAGGAATATTTTTACCCTTTCTATTCCATGAACATCATCTCATGTAACCAGAATATCATCAACATAGACCATGATGACAACCGTACATGCATAAGACTTCTGAATAAACAACGAGTGGTCTGCATTTGATCTTTTGAACCCCTGTCGTTCAATCAGATGGGAAAGCTTCTGGAACCACGCCCTTAGGCTCTGTTTGAGGCCATAAATTGCCTTGTGAAGTCTACACACCACATGCTTCTCCCCCTCAGCAGTGAACCCTGGTGGCTGCTGTATGTAGACTTCCTCCTGCAGTTCTCCATACAAAAAGGCATTCTTGACATCAAGTTGAGACAAGGTTGCAGAAGTCGGCAGTCGGTACTCGGTCGGCAGGGTCACTGATTAAGGATTAGTCGGCAGTCGGGAGAGTAATCGGATTTAGTCGGACAATAGTCGGTTTAGAATTTTTTTATTATTTTAAATATATAAATCAATTTTTATAGCATATACTCTCATTTATATTCATATATTTAGCAGTTTTAATATTTTTAAGAGAATAAAAAAATAGCAAGAGATTGAAAAAAGAAGCAAATTAAGAACAAAATGTTTGGCACATAGTACAAGCAAATGTTCAAAAATAAAAGAACAATTACAACATGCTCAAAAAATAATACAACTGAAAGTAAGACAAGTATCCCAAGCCATTGGGTTCAATCCTCAATGTCGTCATCCAAGTCCAGCTCTTCTTCTTCATCATCGCCTTCTTCTTCTTCATCGTCATCATCTTCTTCTTCTATATCCTCAAGATGTAGCTCCTCCTCCTCATTCATCGGCGTAGCATTGGAGCTTGACGATGAAGCTCCCTTTCCACGCTCACCTCGTTGGCTCCTTCTTGGTTCCAAATTCTCTTCGGCGCCACTAGCATGTGCTACAACACCCCATGTCAGTCCGGAACCTGGAAAAACCTCCTCATCATGAGCATCAACATCCCCGGTCCATTCAGCCATGTGTGCACGATCACGAGATGACAGAGGATCTCTCTCTTTCTCAGCTCGGCGTTCCTGCAGGTTGGAATTGAAACGCACATATACAAGATCGTTCAGCTTTTTCGTCTCCAACTTGTTTCTCTTCTTGGTATGGATCTGAAGACCAAAAAATTTAACTTTATATCAATTACTCATTTAAATTTTACTATTACTAATCGAATTGGGTGGATGGAGTGGAGTCTTTACCGAGTCAAATGTACCCCAGTTACGCTCACATCCCGATGATGAAGACGTCAAGCTCAAGATTTTGATAGCCATAGCTTTCAAATGAGGTGTGTCATCTCCATGATTATGCCACCAATTAGCTATTAGAATAGAGAAATGGTCAACATAATAAAATAAGTGATTAACATTAATAGGAAACAAATGACTAAGATACCTGGATCAAAATTGCCATCATTTATCATCATCTGTCTCACAGCTAAAGGCTTCCCAAAATCTCCACGACCAAGTCTATATGTCGGAAGCTCGTCCCTAGTAATTGCATCTTGTATATCCAAATCTGGATAAAATTTTTCCATGCATTCCTTAAACCCTCTCCTCACCACAACATCTGGATCACCATGAGACTCGGTGTAGAAGTAAAATGGGTTCAAGTAATATGCTGCTAAATGCAATGGAGTATCAAGCCTCCCTTTGGTCTTGGAGATAATAGCATCCACAAAAAATTTATAAGATGACTCCACACCATTGAATACTGCAATTATTTCTCGCTTGGCTTCTTCAAGCCCTCCGTAGACAAAGCCCATGGATGGGCGTCGATCTGCATCAACCACACGTAATAAACGAACCAGTGGAGTGAAAACTCTGATAGCATGTGTTGTATGGTTCCAGAATGTAGGGCTGAAAACAATGGAACTCGCAGCTTCTCCCTTCTTGGTCTTATACCACTTGCAGTTTCTCCACTCTTCTGAGGAAAACATCAATCTCAGCTTGTCTTTCTTTTCATTTAGGCTTTCAAGAGTGAGAAAAGTGGTTGCAAATCTTGTTTGTCCAGGCCTTGCAATGTCCCTCTTGTTGGTGAACTTGCGCATCAAGCTAAGAGTTTTGGTATGAGAGTAGATGAACACCGTAAGCCTCTTCGCCTTTGTGATTGCACTTCTCACCTTTGTCTCCCTGCTTATCTCCTCCAAAGCAAGATCAATGGAGTGCGCAACACACGGAGTCCACCAAATCTGTGGATATTTGGTGACCAACAATCTTCCTGCAGCAACATTGGCGGATGCATTATCCGCCACAATCTGAACCACTTTATCCACTCCCACTTCATTCAGGCACTCCTCCACCAACTTGCAGATGTATTCCGCAGTGTGAGCCTCATTTGAGGCATCTATGGATTTCAAAAATGAAGTCCCCAATGTGCAATTGACACAAAAATTGATGATGCTCCTTCCACGCTTGTCCGTCCATGCATCAGTCATCAAAGAGCATCCCGCCGATGTCCACGTATCACGATGACCTTGCAATCCATCGTGAATCTCCTTCAGTGCCTTCTTTAGAAGCGGACCACTAAGCTCATACCTCGTGGGAGGCTTTAGTCCAGGCCCGTACTTCCCAATAGCCTCCACCATCTGCAGGAAGTTTTTTGTCGTCATTGCATTAAACGAAATTGCCGATGTATATGCCCATTTGGATATGAATGATGTGACCCTATCACGATGATCCTTGGAGAATGCATCCTTGATGGTCATTTGACGTGATGACCCTTCCACTACGACAGTCTGCTCGAGGGATTCAGAGACTCGTGATCTCTTCGTCGAACCCACACCTCCAGTGATATCAACTTCCTCCCTCATCTCATGAACATCAGCGGCTTTCTGAGATTTCTTCCTGGCAACATCATCAAGGTATGCAATCATCTTGTTCTTCGTTTCCTCATCAACCTTGGGACATGTAACAACGTTCCCTTTTCGGTGTGCTAGATGTTGCTTGAACCTATACACACCACCCTTCACAATCTTCTTGCACAATCTGCAAGTGACCGTATTTGGATCCGTACGGCTCGCAAGGTAGCCGTATTGCCATGCAGGATCAGTTGATCCCGGTGGCACATAAAAAGACGAGTCGCTACCGGAAGCGACGTTCGTTGGTGGTGTAGCCATCGACATAATAAAAAAATGATGAATTATAATATAAAAAAATCAATGGCATGATATACATTATACAATCCAATAACCACTAAGCATACAACATAATCATAATTTGTTTGCATACAACCTAAATATTTGCATACAACGCAAATATTTGCATACAACATAATACTAGAACAAACCCTAAACATCAAACATACAACATAATTATAATTTCATACAACCTAACAAAAATATAATTGGACATGTTTAGCAATATAACAATATAACAAGATGTAAACATCTAGCATACAACATAATGAAAAAATATAACAATATAACAAGATGTAAACAAGATGTAAACATCTAGCATACCAATATAACAATATAATAATATACGCTATCAAGAATGGCATGCTATGATCATATAATAAAATACAAATAATGAAAAAATGAAAACAAAAAAACCCTAACCTGAGGTCCTGTGCGGCGAGAGACGAGCGGCGAGATGGAGCGTCCTTCAGGCGGCGCGGCGAGAGAGGAGTGGCGAGGTGGCTACCGGAGAGGTGCTAGAGGAGCGGCGATGGCCAGGAGCTCGCGAGCGGGGAGCAGGAGGACTGACGACGGGGAGCAGGAGGTCTAGGGCGCGAGGGGTCGAGAGGCGTGGGGGGTTTCGAAATGATGGGGGACTTACTGTGCGACAGTAAGTTCCCAAATGTAACTTGCGGTTTACAAAAAATGGGACCCGAAAACGTGTTGCAAAAGTCGCCCGATTAAGCGCCCGCCTACACCGAGTAATCGGCCGAGTAATCGGCCAGGTCCGACTATTGGCCGATTTTGGTAAGTCGACTCGGCTACCCCGCCGAGTCGCTTAATCGGACCGACTAATCGGATTAGTCGGCCGATTTTTACAACACTGAGTTGAGATATAGTCCAGTCACGTACCACAACAACTGATAAGAGAATGCGAAGAGTAGAGTGACTAGCCACCGGAGAAAATGTATCCATATAGTCCACGCCATAGGTTTGTGTGAATCCTCGCGCGACCAGCCGTGCCTTGTATCGATCTAGACTGCCATCAACATGGTATTTAACTGTGAATACCCATTTATAGCTAACAATGGATGCATCAAGAGGAGTAATAACCAAGCTCCATGTGCCACGAGACTATAAGGCACACATCTCGTCTTCCATAGCCATTCGCCAGCAATCAATCTTCACAGCTTCCTGATAGGTTCGTGGTATGTCCACGGAAGGCAAAACTGTAACAAACCTCTGAAAGTCGCATGTGAGGCGATGAAAAGACACTTGGGAAGCAAAGAGATAAGATGTACACGTCCGCTTTTGCTTCCTGATAGCAATAGGAATATCAAGGTCATCGTCCACTGTACTGGATGGTGTAGTTTCCTCCTGCAATGAAGAATCCTGCACATGTACCATATCTGATCCGTCAGTAGTAATGCTATCTGAACATACCTGAGGCGTGATGGATGTCTGACGTGTAGCCTGAGTAAGACCTGACCGACACGTATAGAATTTTGGTAAAGGTGGAATAGGAGGTTGTGGAGGTGGTGGTGGTGGAGGTGGTAGTGGTGAAGATGACGTGGTAACTGGAGTAGGAGTGGACTCAGGTGAACTCCAACTAGGAGGCGGAGGGACATAGACATCACCGTTGGTAGTGGATGGTACCAGCCTGTCACCTGCAGGGGAAAAATATATAACAGACTCAAAGAACGTGACATCAACACTGGCAAAGTATTTCTTGTTGATGGGGTCATAACAGCGATAGCCCTTCTGAGTTCGAGAGTAACTGACAAAGACACACTTGACAGCTCTAGGAGAGAGTTTGTCAAGTCCAGGAGTCAGGAGCATGTCCTCAAATTTCAACGAAATTCGGTCGAATTTCTGTCGAATATCGATATCCAATCGAAATCGAAATTCGACCGAAATGATCGAAATATGGGAACCTAGTACAAAAAATGACCGAAATAACCGAAATTTTGGTCGAAATTCCACCGAAATTCCATCAAAATTCTGTTGTGGTCGGTACCGAAATGGTGACCGAAACCGACATTTAAGGCCTTGGTCAGGAGATGAACAAATGCAACAGTACCAAAGACACGAGGAGTAAGTGAGAATAATTACTTATCGGGAAAAATGATAGAAAGAGGAATTTTCTCACCAAGGACAGATGACGGCATACGATTGACCAAGTAGCAAGCTGTAAGAACAGCATCCCCCAGAAAGAGATAGGAGCACAACTCTGAATAAGGAGAGTTCGAGTAATGTCAAGAAGGTGACAGTGCTTTCTTTCTGCCACGCCATTCTGCTGAGATGTGTAAGTACAAGTAGTTTGGTGAATAATGCCCTTCGACGAGAGAAACTGAGAGAGAGACCGTGTGCAGAATTCTAGAGCATTATCTGTACGAACATATTTGACAGTAGAAGAAAAAACATTTTGCATTTCATTAATCAAATTTTTAATCACATCTCCTGCTTTAGATTTATTCTTTAAAAGAAAGACCCAAAATACACGAGAGAAATCATCCGCTACAACTAGATAGAACATGTGTCCCTGATGATCGGGTACACGACTCGGACCCCAAATATCTATGTGAAACAATTCGAACGGGGAACTACTGTTCCAACTCTGATGACTAGGAAAGCTAGACCGATGATGCTTTCCCAACTGGCACGCTTCACAGCGAAAGGAAGAACTGGGAGAGATCTGAGGCAGAAGATGTCGCATTTTCTGGAGCGGGAGATGATCAAAGCGAAGATGCCAGATGTACGGAGATACTGGTTCGGCGGAATGAGAAGAGATGCCAACATAAGAATTCCGGACCAGCCGATACAGACCATTCTGCTCAGAGCCACAACCAATCACCCTGCCCGTTAGTATGTCCTGAAAAATAAGAGAAGAGGGGTCAAATATAGCACGACAGTGCAAATCCTTCGTAATCTGACTAATAGACAACATATTCATGGAGAACTGAGGAGCATGTAGAACATTCTGTACTCATAGAAGGAGATAGGAAGACCTCCTATCCAACAAGGGGGGAATGAGTACCATCTGCGATCTGTACTGAACGACCATGGGGAATGTCCCTGTAGGGCTCAAGTCTCTCTCGATCTCGGCAGAGGTGATGTGTGGCACCAGAATCTATATTCCAATCAGATATATCATGACAAGACGTAAATGCAGTAGCACTACCTGAGGTACTAGCAGCAGCAGAGGAACTGGCAGAAGCTGTAGCAGCAACATCTGAAGGTCCACCAGAAGAATCAACAGATGATTGTGGCATAATATCACGTAGACGTGCCACAAGCTCCTCGAAAGTCGAAACGATTGTCTGCATTGGATGCTGACTGGGGCAGAGCATGCTCGGCTACACGCGCCGATGCTGGGAACCCATGCTTAGAGTAGCATGTATCCTCTGAGTGACCTGTGCGGTGACAGTACGAACATGGCTGACGAAAGCGACCACCCCTACCATGGGGTCCACGTCCACGACCAGAAAACTGACCACCTCTCCTACGCGATATTGTCATCGTCGATGGGGGTGGAGTAGATGAGCTGGAAGAAACTGATATGCGACTGAGCCTCTGGTAAACATCCTCCATTGGAGGAATAACTGCATCGGCCAAAATCTAAGAGCGGGCGGCCTCGTACTCAGGATCTAGGGCTGCAAGTAGAACACCCACCATGATGGCATTCCGAAATGTCTTCTGCTGCTCAGGAGTCGCTGTGAGTGGAATGGTACTGTATAACTTCTCAAACATCCCTCTCAGGGATGTGTACAAGGAGTGAAGTGGTCTGCCGTTCTGCTTCATCGTGACATCTTGGTCTCATTCCGCACTTGGGAATACGTTGCAGCCAGAATATCCCACATTGCCTTGGCAGTGGGCTGATGAAGGACATCATTAGCAATCTCCATCGACAGTGTGCCTGACAGCCAAACTTTGGCATACGAATCATCAGCCTCCCATGAGGCATATATCCCTTTCTTCTCTGCCGGCTCTTCCTCGGTAAGAATATGCTTCTTACCGTTTGACTTCATGAGGCTCATGAACTGCATCGCTCAAAGCTCATAATTCGTCCCATCCATCTTCACTATCGGCGTGGGACCTTTGAACGCGCCTATGGAGGGCATATCAACCTTGGAGTCTGACAGAACGCCTGAGATGAAGTACTAGGGTTTGTAGACAAAGAGACATGTGTCTACACGAACTGCATAGGATTTGAGTGTCTATGTAGACGTTACACACCCAAATCCATGGATATGGCGAAAGAGGCGGCTACGACTGAAGCGACAGGAGGGGGCTGACGCCGGCTAGGGCTGGGACCGGAGGCGAAAGACCTGGACCGGAGGCGGAAGCCGGCTAGGGCTGGGACCGGCCCTGACAAGCGGTGGCCGGGAGATGGGGCCGGACCCAGAAGACCTGGACCGGAGGCGGAGGCGAGGGCCTAGGCGGGGGCCTGGACTGAAGGCGGAGGCGGGGGCCTGGACCGGAACCGGCGGTGGCGGGGCCGAGAGGCGGTGGCAGGGCTGAGGGGCGGTGGCGGGGCCGAGAGGCGGTGGCGGGGCGTAGGGTTTTGGCTCTGATACCATGTTGGGAAAAACGAGCAATCTATTATTCTAGGGAACCCTAGGCTCTCTTATATAGGGAGAGACCTCACAGGTAAAATACATAGTAGCCCAGAGAACAATAAGAAATTACGAAAAGGTACATAACATATAATAATATCGGTCTCTACAGTTTCATTGGTTTACTTTAGCGTGATGTAGATCTAAACTAATTACTCGGATCCCTTTTATCTCAATGTAAGCATACCTCTGTCTCTGTGTAAGTGTGAGTTAAATGTTAGTCAATTTCTATTATTTTGAATTAGCGGATTAATTTGCAGTTTTTATTATATTTTGAGGGCATCTTCATAAATATCATGCAATGGCCTCCTTTAGGGCCTGATATCCTACAGATACAGATGTATTGATGAACAAAGTGCTGAGCTGTAATGTGAAACCATAGATGGAATTTCCCTTGATATGCTCCTTCCCTTCTCCTCCCATCCTCCTCCGTATAATCCCATATATGAGGCAGTTTTCATAGGCAGAAGCCCTTGGTAGAATGTCCACTTGTGGGTTAAGCAAATGCACATCACGAGAGAACCAACTAAATGATCTAATGGTTGTCAACCATGCAATGTGTGCTAGCCTTCGAAAGGACTAAGGTTCTCAACTTATAAATCATAATACTATTTCTTACAAAATGAACATCATGAGAGGGTATGTCTATCTATATAACATACTGGAGTACACATTTTTGCTTGATTGGTTGGATGAATTTGGGTGATCCTTTCTGGACCCAAATATTATGTCATTTCCATTACAAATTTCCTTATCCTTTTCGATTTTTGAAAAATTTGTAACAGGCAATATTGGAACCTTTATGAGGATTGCAGAGGTAGAATCTTTGTATCTGCCATTCCCAGTGAACTTCATTTTCGTAGGATTTGAAGGGAAAGGAAATCATGGTCGGTGCCTCTCTACAATGCTGTAGATCTTTTCTTTAATTCTGAGTCCTTGCCAACTTCATTTTATCTTTGTGAAGAGTTCAAGCTAGGTCCTGAAGAGCTTGAGAGATGGTTTACAAAAATTGATCATGTATTCGAGCACACAAGAGTTCCTCGAATAGGAGAGGTGCTAACCCCATTTTACAAGATTAGTGTAGATAAAGCTCAGCGTCACCATCTACCTCTTGTCAGCCACATAAATTACAAGTATATCTCCATCTCTTTCTATTTTATTTCATCATGACCCTGGTTAGGGCTGAAATTCACTAATATTTTATTTCATGTAAATGCAGTTTTTCAGTTCATGCTATACAAATGGGAGAGAAAGTTACTTCTATCTTTGAGCAAGCTATAAAAATTTTATCTCGTAAGGATGAAATATCAACTTCAAGGTATCACGCATCATGTTGTATTGTACTGCTTGTGCTTATGTATCTGTTGAAGGCCTAATTAATATCTAATAGACACTTCAGATGAAGCTTTCACATGTTTAATTTTCTCAATCATTCTTATCTATCATTGCGATTCTTTAAGATGCATTAAATGTGTATTTAAAATTTTGTCATCATGTAGAAGATGAGAGATGGTGAGAGCAAGAACAATGGTTGATGGTCCAGTAGGCTTGCACGGGGTCGTTTATTTTTGTTGGAGGAGGGGATGGTGGGCGAGGGGGTGTTGGGGTTCTAGTCTGGTGCTTGGAGTGTATGTGTTGACCAATAATGTGGTGTCCCCTATGCACATCTAAGATGTATCCAAGTTTGTTGTCCAATGGTTTTGTTGTACAGGGATGGTGGACGTTGGTAGACTAAACTGAAAGGTGTGCATGGATTTCCTTGGGTTTTTCTGTTGGGGGAAGTGGACGGAGAACCACCCGTGGAAGGTTTGAAATGGGCTGGAGATGTTCTTTGAGGCATAAGGTCAAGGCTTTAGTTTGTCATTGTAATCATATATAGTTCAAGTGGTGAATTGCATTCTCAGTGCATGCATATATTTGTTTCTAATAAGTTGTTCGTCTCACATTTTAACACACTGGCTAGTGCAGCATGCCTCATAACTTTTTTTCATCATCTGCCTAATTGAATATCATGTGTATTCAAATACAGGAATGTCAGTACTATATCGTACAATATGCAGCTAATCATTTATGTTAATACGCAGCTAATCATTTTTGTTAATTTGCAGTGATGATGAAAGTATCCTCTGGCAAGTGGATATAGATGGAATTGATGCTCTGTTTACGAGTCTTGTGGATTATCTTCAACTTGACAATGCATACAATATTTTCATTATGAATCCCAAACGAGATGTCAAAAAAGTTAACTATGGATATAGGTAAGTCCCCTCGAAAGAATCATTGCATTTGATTAGGTATTTATTCTTTTCTCCTTGGAGCCCTTTTCGATCAACTTGGTATCTAGATGACAGCTTGGTATCTAGATGACTCCTTGATGCTACACGCTTTTTTTAGGGAATATGCTACGTGCTTTATGAACAAGTCTAAATATTTATTGAATAAAGTGCTTTATGCAATGTAAATTCAGAAATGCAGAAGGATAATTAATTTATAAAAATAGGATATGCACCCTCTCACAATGTTATGACTTTCCTACAATATGGACACTACTGATTTGAAATTTTATCGGGCAAGCATATGCATGCAAATGAAGAAAATCTATCATCTAGTCTGGAACAAACTTAGGGCAAATGAAGAAAGTCTTGCCTCTAGTTTGGCACAACTTGGGGACTTTATCATGCTTTGCCATCAACCTCCGTCAAATATAGACGTATACCTAGCAGCGGTGCTAGATGGCTAGGAAGAGTTTTCTCGTGTTTGTCGGACCTGTAGTCTAAGGAGCCAGTGGGACTCTTCTTGTTGTCCGAGGTCAAGCGAGCGATGACAGATCTGAATAGGGATGTCTCCTCTGGACAAGATGGGTTCCTTATTTTCTTTTTTCAGGAATTTTGGGACTTAGTGGGCATGGAATTGTTGGAGGTTGTGGATGGGTTGCGCTAGTTGAATGGCGGGATTGAGCGGTTGAATCGGTCTCTTCTATTCCTTCTGCCAAGAAGGAGGTTGTGAGGTGTATTGAGGATCTGCGCCCTATTGCACCGTTTGATGCTATTTATTTGATTGTGGCAAAGGTGCTTAACTCGATTATTGATCCTCCTTAGACGACATTCATCCTGGGGCGTCACATGATGAATGGGGTGGTGTTGGCATTTGAGGTTGTGGTGGAGTGGCGCAAGAAGAGGACCAAAGTTCTTCTGTGGAAGGTGGATTTCTCGAAGGTTTATGAGTGTGTGGATTGGCAGTTTGTTTGGTCGTCCCTGTACCTTAGGGGATTTCCAAGCAAATGAATTGCCTGTATGAAAGGTGTGTCATGATTACTTCCTATGTGGTGCTGGTGAAAGGAAGGCAAGAGAGTTGCTTCTTTCAGCCACATCTGAGCATCACACATGGTTATCTGTTGGAGCCTTTGATTTTTGTGGTGGCGGCTGATGCTTTGGCGAGGATGGCGACGAAGGCTGTTGAGGATGGTTTCATAGCGGGCCTTTGTGTATGTGGGATTTCGATTCCTACCCTTCAGTATGCACACGATACTATCTTCTTTGTGGATGGAGGTTCGAGAGTTGTGGAGGAGTGACCATCGTTCTTGAACTTCTTAGATTGGTCACCGGTTTGAATATTAATTATGGTAAGTCTGCCTTTGTGCCTTTTGGAATGGATGAGGAGGTGACCTATTTTGAGAATGCCTTGTAGACACAGAGAGGTGCTCTTAATCTTACTATCACGTATCTTGGTTTGCTACTAGTGGGTTGTAGGTTGCGAGTCTGCGACAGTCTGAGTGGGAGTCTGTTATTTAGAAGCTGGAGAAGAAGTTGGCGAGCTGGCATGCGATGTGTCTATCAAGAGGTGGCAACCTTGTAATATTGATTGCGGTCCTCTCAGCTATCCTAATGTTTTTCTTGTCTTGCACTTCTTGCCCGTTGGGGTAAAGGGAAAGATAGAAGCGATTATGAGGCTTTTTCTAGGCTTTGTCTGGGATTTGTAGAGGATGTCTCTGGTTACTTGGACATCTGTAATGTTGGCAAAGGAAGATGGTGGACTGGGGATCTGAACTCTACTGGCAAAGTAGGTGACTTGAATTTTGGGGAGGTGCGGATTTTTTGGTAATTTGGTAAATAGAAGAATAGAAATGATGTTAGAGTGATTGTTCATAAGGATTTGGAGGATAATGTGGTTGAGGTGCAAAGTTTTGTGGATTGGATTATTTTATTAAAAGTAATGATTGGAGAAGAAATTTTGAATATCATTTCGTTTATGCACCATAAAGTGGTTTAGTGGAAAGGATTAAACAAGATTTTTTGGGTTGATTTGGATAAGATTATGCAAGGAATTCCACAAAGAGAGATGATTTGCATAGGTGGAGATTGCAATGGATATGTGGGAAAGGATGCTTCGGGTATGCTAGTGTTCCCGAGTTCATGACACCATGATTACAAATGAAGAAACAAAACTAACTCTGAATTTTGTAATGGCTCATGACCTTTATTAGAGTTATTATATTTACATTTATGTTTGTAACCCTTCGGGTTTCGTAACCCCCCGTGACCCTTCGAGTTCCGTAATCCTCTGTGATCCTTCGGTTTCCGTAACCCTTCGTGACCCTTCGGGTTCCATAACCCTTGTACTCTTTATGGTTCTCTCTATATAAGAGACCCTAGCTCTATGGAATAAACATCTCATTAGTTCCTCTTCTCAACATGGTATCGGAGTGACGGTACTAGACCGGAGCCTAATACCCTAAACCCGTCGCCACCACCAGCCCTCTCTCCTTGCACGGGACCCCTTGATGAGAGAAGGGATCCCGTGTAAGGCAGTCTGAGTCTCTAGCATCACCAACTGCCACCTCCAGCGCACTTAAAGCACCGTCTGAGGCTCCAGCAGCTCCAGCCGCACCTCTTGTGTCCCCGGCACTGCCTGGAATCCTCCCTCCAACAGCCCCTACTTCACCACGACTTGTTTCTCCCAACTTTTTGTTTCTCCCAACTTGATGTTCCATACCATTTATTCTATCAAGTATGGGAGAAATGGGGAGTCAAGATGATTCTTCAGGACATTTGCTGCCCTACCACGACTGACAGATCGACACTCCACACAACTAGTCTACTACTCAGATCATCCTTCTTCACTGAGCATCGACTTCTTCGTCAGGGCATATACTTCTTTTATGACCCGACTACTACTCTGCGCTGGACTTCTTCTACAACAATTCTTCTCCAGGTACGGCAGAGATATGTTCCGATGACCTGCATGCACGACAGAGATACGTTCCGGTGACCTGATATCGCATCGACTCTACATGCATGACAAGGACGTTCCGGTACCCTGAAAGTTGCAGACCCGTCTTCGAGCGATGTCTTCTATCAGCAACGGACATATGTTCTTATGATGCATCGTGCGTATACTTTTTCTTTTTGTTATGAGCCGCAGCTTTCTCAGCTCCAGCTTGAGGGGGAGTGTTGGAGTTATTATATTTACATTTATGTTTGTAACCCTTCGGGTTCCGTAACTCCCCATGACCCTTCGAATTCCGTAATCCTCTGTGATCCTTCAAGTTCCATAACCCCCCGTGACCCTTCGAGTTCTGTAACCCTTGTACTCTTTATGGTTTTCTCTCTATATAAGAGACCCTAGTTCTATGGAATAAACATCTCATTAGTTCCTCTTCTCAACAACCTTTCATAGCAATACTCTCTTGAGGTAGAGGGATGAACATTTAATCACTTGTAAGAGTGTACGAACTAAAATATGGATAGATTAGTTTGCGATGAGGAGAGGGGATCTCGGTTGTGCTACAAGCCAATAAATACTACAAAGTAATCCTCGACGAGAGCTTGACATCTCAACATTATTTTCTAGTCATGGACATACAAATAAAAAGGATTTTTTTGAGGAGAACAAGGGTGTAGTCCCAAGATTGGAACCCACCGCAATGTTATTAAACTAGCTCCAGACAGATAAATTACAACTAGAAATTACATGCTATGCCACAACGACATCAATGACCTGTTGTCCCCCAAAACTCTCTTACAGAGAAAAGGACTCCCTCGAAAGATTTTTTCATTTCTAGCACTCCAAATTGCCCAAAGTAGGGCAAGGACCAACCATGTCCTCATGAGAACTTCCACTAGCTGCTCTAACCGACGTCCGATACGACGTGCTGTCCTTGGAGTGAAGCCAGGGCACACTCGCCTTCTCCCATATCATAGCCAAGGTCCAGCAACAAAAAAAAAAGAAGTTTGGCATCCTCCTACTCAAGGCCGTATCTATCATATAGGATCTCCTCGTTACTCAGCAACCTTGCCCTGCGAGCCTTTGAAATCAGCCGCCTGCATTCACCAACCACATAAAAACCTTAATCCCCATAGGAATCCTATTAGCTCAAATAATTATGTAGTCCCAAGCAACTCCTCCTGATCCGCCCCAAGCATCCTGACGGATGACCGATATGCTTCTTCACTGAAAACACCCCTCCTTCCAAGCAAAATGACCCCTGCCCTCGTCCGACGCCTTCAACATCCATCAGATCCCTCAATAGGATCACGATCTCATTGCACCTCTGGTCCGATAAAGCAGAAGCGAAGGTTGGGCACCAAGAGCCCGCCGACTATACTTGGTGCACCATAGCATTTTTGTTACCCGTGATGGAAAAGAGGCGCGGGTATCTCTCTCTGAGAGGACCCAGCCCCAAACCAATCATCTTTTTCAAAAGACAAGCCATGCCCATCGCCAGACACCGGTCTCATGAGAACACCCGGCTCCGGCATAACACTAGAAACCCCACTCCAAAGCGATGACGGCAGCCTGCATGCCTCTGCTCTCCACGAATTATGGACCCCATAGATGCTTCGCATCACCCAATAAACCAAGTCATTGTACTTCCCCGCAAAACATGAGGGCACTCTTCGCCAGCAACGCTTATTCATGAGCTAAAACTACAAACACCAAGGACCACCCCTCCTCTTCATCATTGTAACCATGTCCCATCCCACCAGATGCATTCCCCCACCCTCCTATTGCCCGTACGACCAAAAGAAGCACTTCATCATCCCTGCCAGCCTCTGCCGCACCCCCACATGCATCAATCTCGTTGAAAAGATGAAAATCAGGATATCAGACAGAGCGTGCTTGAGGAGGACCAGCTTCCCCCCTTAGAGAGCATCCCTTGTCTTCCAACCTCGCTACCCTTGCTCTCCACTCTGTCAAGAACCACCTTCCGCCACACGCAATCGCCCAACAACCAAAGGAAGTCCAAATATGTGGTCGAAAGAGATCCCCCTCGGATATCGCAAAACATGGCAGAGCTCCTGAGCCTCCTCCCTGCGTCACCCCCTCTTCATCATCGTAACCATGTCCCATCCCACCAGGTGCATTCCCCCACCCTCCTGTCTGCCCATCCCGACCAAAAGAAGCGCCTTCATCATCCCCTCTAGCCTCTGCCGCACCCCCACATGCATCGATCTCATTGAAAAGATGGAAATCAAGATATCAGACGGAGCGTGCTTGAGGAGGACCAACTTCCACCCTTAGAGAGCGTTCTTGTCTTCCAACTCGCTACCTTATCCACTCTATCAAGAACCACCTTTCAATCCACCACACACAATCGCCCAACAACCAAGGGAAGCCCCAAATGTGTGGTCGGAAGAGACCCCCCCCCCCCCCCCCCCGAATATCACAAAACATGGCAGAGCTCCTGAGCCTCCTCCCGCGTTACACCAAACGGGACGACCCTGGGACTTGTCTCTAATTCAATCTTCAAGCCCGATACCTCCCCCAAAGATATCCATACTACATGAGGCATGTCTCGCATGGTCCGTGTCCCCACCAATAAACAGAACCGTGTCATCGGCGTATTGCAGAATGGGGATGAAAGTACCACCTCTCCTGTATCCAGCACAAAAAATCGTCAGTCGTGCCATCCTCATCATCATGACCAGCGCATTCACCACAATCACAAAAAGAAGTGGTGCTAGCGGGCACCCCTGCTGCACCCCTCGCTGGGGCTTGAAAAATCCCCCCCTCTGGCCTGCCATTTACAAGAACCGAATACGACATTGTCGTGATGCACCTTTTCACCCAACCAATCCATCTGTCAGCGAAACCTCTCTTTTGCAGCGACCGCCAAGGGAAGCGCCAATCAACGCAGTCTAAACCTTAGAGAAATCCACCTTCCCAAAGGACACCCTTCTGTTCTCCCTCTTCCAATCCAGCACCAACTCCGAAGCTGGCATCCAAGAGTCCGCCATTTGCTTACTGGGCACAAAAGCTGTCTGCTCAGGAGAGATGATGCCTGCAGGACACTCCGCAAGCTGTTCGCCCGGACCTTGGCAATAAAGAGGTAGATCGCATTGGACGAAGCGATAGGTCTAAAATCGTCCACACGTACGACCCCCTCCCGTCTGGTAGCAGAAACTGGAGCGCCTTGTTAGGCGCTCGAATCCCTGGTTGCCCTCCTTGAACTCCTGCAGGACCGTTACTACATCCTCCTTTACACACTCCTAGAACTCCCTGAAGAAACACATCAAGAAAACCATTTGGGTCCTGGACCCCATCCGCATTCAGCTGCCATAGAGCCCGCCTGGCATCTTCCTCCAAAATGGGTACCACCAGGTCCTCAGCCTCATGTGTTGAGATACATCCCAACCCCCGCTCGTGCCACCCCCATCCTGGCCCTTTTGTCCTCCTAGATTATGCGATGAAATGCGACTTGAGTTGCCGACTGATCTCCGAGTCACTCGATGTCTGCACCCCTCCCACCTCAATGCTCCTAATGAAATTCCGACGCCTTCTACCGCTAGCCATGGAATGGAAAAAGCACGTGTTGTTATCTCCCTCCCTCAACTACCTCTGCCTCAACCTCTGTCTCCATTCGACCTCCTTTCTATCTTCCAACTACACTTGCTTTAAACAAACGCTCCTCTCTTTAACTTCATGACCCAACAACTCCCTCATGTCCTCCATCACTTCGAGGCGAGAGATGACATCCTGCGTCGCTACCCTCACACTTTGCCGCTGCTCTCGGGTGCACCTATTGAACTCAATTAAATGCTTCTGCAACAACTCGAGTTTCTGAGCCAGAATAGCCGAAGGCCCAAAGCCGACCCCTCCAGCTGCTTGTCCTACCAAAACTCCACCACCATGTCTTGGAATCTCTCCTCCAACAACCACGATCGCTCAAATTTGAAGAAAGACATGGGTCTGACATCCTCCCCGGAGGACCAAATGATCGGGCTGCGGTTGGAAGTGAGCTCAGTGCAGAGCCCATGCGCCCGCAAAGGAAAAAACCTAGCTGCCTCCTGGGAGATTAGGAACCGATCAATGTACGATTGCAACCTAGCGTTTCTTCATGTGTAGCAACACCAAACAACATCAAAAATCTGCAAGCTCGCATTAGTAATGAACCACATCAGCTCCACCGAACTTGCATCCGCATTCCTGTGCAATCGAGGCCTATCCTTCGGGTGTAGTGTCACATTGAAATCCCCCCCCCCCCCCCCCCAATTATCCAGACCTCGGCAGGTACCTCTCTCGGAGCAGCCTTAAGTCATCAGTAGCTCAGACATTGCTTGGTGAGTCTGTGGCCCATACACATTAGACACCAACCCCATTCACATTAGACACCAACACCCGGACCCCATCCGCCTTAGGCTGCAAGAGCACTGAGAGAGAGTGCCTCCCCCTGCTCACCTCCTCCACAAGATCAAAGCTATCCCCGCCCCCGCCCATCGCCCGCTGCCAGAGGCCCTCGAAGCGTCCAGTGCCCTCCTCTCGCTCATGCGAGAACCTCCCATCGAGCCTTATATCTCGTTAAATCCTAGGAACTTTGTTTCTTGCAGTAACAACATATCCGCCACCACCTCTGCACACAAGTCACGGATCACCATTCTCTTCTCCCCTCTCCTCGCACCCCTGACATTCCATGAGAAGATCTTCATAAATCAACCTTAGAAATTCTCGATGGCTGCACCACATCCAAGCCACTCAACAGGGCTTGGCCCGCCTCCATGCCCAGTTGCCCCCCGCTACTACCGATAGAAGGCTTAATGTCTGTCGCACTCGCTTCTACTCCTATCAAATCCCCTTGCGTCCAAGCGGGTCTCCCTATCCCATGGCCGAAACCCGTGAGCCAACAGACTGATTTAGAGCGTTGAACACCACCATCCTTCACCTCCTCTACTTTTCTTGGAGGAGAGTTGCAAGTACCTTTTCCCAAACCTCAATGAGGGTGAATGCCACAGTGATAGGTCCCTTCGGGACTTCGAAGAATCCCCAATCATAGAATCCAACAGGGACTCTGCCTCCTTCGAGCTGAAAGCACAACCCGGACGTCATGAGGCGCCTCCACCAACGTGCCATCCATGGTCGCCATCCCGGAGTAACCTCCGCTCCTTCCCATTCGGGCCGAAGAGCTAGGCTCAGAGCGTCTCCCAATCACCAAAGGGAGCACCAAGCGGTCGGATCCACGCTGGGGAGACTGTTCTAGAGAAACGAAGACACCAAGGCTAGAGAGGAATGCCAAGCTCGCTCTCCTCGGCACAGACCATGGGCCCTCCCCTGCTCCCATAGCGTCAGGGTCCTCCACACCTTGATCTCGGTCACAAGGACCAAGCTTGGGGTCCACCGCCTGTCCATTCGTTAGCGCACACTCCCTCGCAGTGCTGTTTGGCTCTCCCGCCTCAACAATATGACCACCTGACACACACTCCTCCAAATCCACCTGAAAGGGTGCACACCCAATCTTCATGAGCAACTTCGAAGGCAAAACTGCCATCCTCGCAGCAAACTCCACCTTCACATGAGCGTCCTCCCCCTTAGAGATGGCCGAACATATGATGGACACCACCTTCCCGAACCCTCCAAGCAGCGCCTCAACCGATCACATGTCCCATGCCCGTAAGGGCATGCCCTTCAGCACCAAGATTATAGAACCACCCGTGAGAGTTGCCATCACAGAGAGATGGGCGCCTCCACACCACCAATCCATCCCGCGACCTCCGCAACAAGGTGGTCACCTCCCCAACGGATAGCCCCCAAGCACAAACAACGCCTTCCTGGAGCAGGACTACGTCTCCACCAAATGTCGGACCCATTCGCTGACCAATGTCTGCCATAACCGTCCGCAAGCACTTTGATGAAAGGCAACACTCACCCACCAAGACGCCCTCCAGCAGGTCCACAACTTGTGGAGGGAGTTGCGAGGTCGCCCCCCGCGACAAAAAACCTCCCACCGTCAGGTTACCGTTACCCTCCCTCACACCACCAGATTGGCGCTGCATCTGAAGGCAACTTCTCCTGCGATGACCCACTTCCCCGCAAGAGAAATACATTACCGCGTCTCTGCAAACCACCACCAGATTACCACGATCCCCGCATTTGAAGCATCGTTGGAGTCCTCCCGCGAGACAGAATGGAGCTCATGGCGCAACGAGTGGGACACCATCGCTGTGACCGGACCTCAGCCCCAACATACCGCGGGGAAGCCACCACCCTCCTCCTCGGCAAGCAACCTGCCAGCCCTCCGCACCCACATCTTGAGCTCTTCCTTCCTCTGTAGATAACCGCTCCCTAGCCCCCAAGGTCGGCTGTCCAGGAGCATCCCTTGGTGAAGCCCCCCTCACCACGTTAGCCAGCTCTCGAATCTCTCCCTCGTCGTCGCCTCGCGCATAGTCCAGCTGCTCGCCCTCCGGTACCCACCACAAGCGGTAGCCCAGGAGCACCATCGTAACCCGTCCAACCTCCCACGCTCGGAGCTGCCCAGGAAGACGACTCACCATTTCCTGCTAGCGGGGACCTCCCTACTAGAAGCGGGCCAAGCGGCCCCTCCTTCCCTCGCCTGCCACCCACCCAAGATCTCCACCCTTCCCCTGAACTGCATCGAGAAAACCCGGCCAGATCTGCTAGGCACTGCCGACCTTCTCGATGCAGGACCATCAACAAGCCCGAGTGACGCCCCAGCTCCGCTCTCTACTGCCTGGACTCTTGATGGAGAGAGCACTGTCGTCACCCGAGCGAAACCCTAGCGTCTCCCGTTAGGAGTGTTAAGAGACACTTGGAGGAAAGTATTTCAATTATTCTACCCTTTGGTGGTTGGTTGTCGCTGTTGAAGTTTGAGCACTTGTCATTTTTCCTTATCCATCTTCGGATTGCTTGTAAATTCAGAGAAAGGAATCAATTATCTGAGAATTAGGTTCCTCTAGAAGGTTTTTGGGTAAGTTGTAGTGTGGTATTCCTAATGGCTTGAAATAATGAAGTTTGTGGAAGGTGGCCTCAATGTTAGACATACTGGCTCCAAACACAACTTTGTTGTCCAAACTAGTGGTGTATTTCAGGACCGGGGAGAAAATTTTAGTTTGATTCTTTTCTGTTGCACTGTACCCACTTATATTGTCTGGTGGTATTGCAGTGTTCCTACCACCCAAAAGACTAGGGTTCAAATCCCCCCATTGTGGGGGTTGCGTTATGTAGTCGACGATCGGCGTAAAAAATAGTCGAATCTTTCAACCTGAATTTGAGTAAGAATCCATATAGCTGACCCTACTTATAGTGGGACACGACCTCACCATTATTTTTATTCTTTTCTGTTGCTATGGTAGGTAGGGTGGAGCATTGGGCCAGGTCGGCCTGGACCCGACCCAGACCCGACTAGCCAAAGCTTCGGACCTGGCCCGAGCTCGATGTATATATGGGCCGAGCCCGGGTTTTCATTTTTTTTCCAAATTTCTATTTCGGGCCGGGCGCAGCTTGAACCCGCGTGGACCCGGGGTGACCCGATCCAACCCACATGGACCTGTAAGAAGATGCTTCAGTTATTCATGATTCTCCATTCTTAATCACATCTTCTATGTCGCGTTATTATGCGTGATGTATGTTAGTTTATTGTTCATATATCAATACACGAATACAACACTTTCATCGTCACCTTCCTTTGGTTACAATTTTTGTATAATAGATTTGTCATTGGTGAACATCTCTGATCAATAACATTCACACAATACTTAAATTTTAATGAAATGTTGGCGTAATGATGTCGTCTGCATCTGCCGTGGTGCAATATTCTCTTCCTCGACGTCTTTCTCAAATGGAATTATACCAACATCAAGGTTGCATATGTTTTGCAGTGTCATGAATATTAGGATTCTTGGGAAATATGATAAATTGCCAATTGTACTAATCTCATGCCTAATAATTGTGATTAAAGTCGACCACATTTCGTACAATATCTTTTTATCAATTAAATTACCGTGTTCTAAGGAGTTTGCGATATTTTTTGCGACATAATTTCCGATAACGGGTAGAAAATGACATAACATTCTAAAATTACAGGAAGAAATCTTCTGTCCAAATCGTAGTATCGTACAGGTTTATATAATTAGAGAAGAAACTTGTAGCTTTATGTTCAGCCTATGTTGCTGCGATCCTGTTGAAGACTAATATGTTACAGCATCTCTCTCTTTCTGTTTGTACATTCAGATGTATTTATGCATTTATTTATTTGGAATAATTTGATTATAAAGTTATTCCTATGGAAGGGCTGTAGGGAGGGAAAATTAGGAAAACACTTATGTAGTGGGAACTAGCAACTTGGAGCGGGCCAAGCACGGCCCGAACCCGTTGGCCTTGGGCCGGGCCCGGGTTATCGATTTAGCAAAAATCTCGGGCCTCAACCTGGTCCACGATCCGATAAAAATTAATGGGTCCGGGTCGGGTCGAGCCCAATGCTCCACCCCAATGGTAGGTCTCTAGTCGAAAGGGTTATGCAGAAAAACTATTGTCAAGAGCCTTACTCTTCATGAAAGTGGCAGCGTGGCTGACCCTTGATGTGGTTGAACTTTTGAGGAGAAGGTGGGAATGGAGGAGACTTTTGTTTCTGGTTGGGTGATTGTTTGGAATCTGTAGATTGATGTAGCCCTTGTCGGATAAACTCGAAAGTTGAATTCTAGGTGACAATAGCTTCCTCTCAAATGAAAAAATGATAATAACTACTGTTTTGCATGACTGATTGAATTGGCATATGTATTCATACTTATACATCTCCACTTTAATATAGATGCTTTGATGATCTTATGAGGCTACGCTGATTCCTTTGGAGCTTAATGTCTTTGGAAGGAGGGACTTGGCGAGGGGGTATTCATTTGCTTGTGTATGTAAGATATCCGTTCACCTCACCAACCACAAGGCTCCCTTGAAAATCAGGATCTTGCTGTGTCTATTGAGGATGAATATATTAGTGACCAACGTTTACCACACGAGTTGACAGATTCATGGCACAAATTGGATATATGCCTTGTGTCGTGGTTGCAAAAGCCAGCCGATTAGTCGATCAACTATTTTAAATGATAACATGTTTTTTAAATATTTTCATATGCAGTGTTTTATTGAAGTTCAACAGTTGTGTTATGTTAATCTTGTACTTGTTATGTTATGCTAATATTGTAAACCACAAAATCTATCTATATATAGGAATACATATTATATATAGAAAATATCTTATATATCTTAACTAATGAAAAAAATCAAAATTGGATTAATATTAATAATTTAGATACAATTTATTCTATATTCAATGATCCTCGACTAAATACCAAATATCGACTTCTACAATCTTGATCGAGAACTTGCGAGGGGTGATTAGCATGGTTTATATTATTGTGTGATCTTTTTTTAATGAGAAAGTTATGTCTGAGAACATCAGGTATGTGTGCACTCATATGCACTGTATATTGCAATCATCATTTAAAGAATTATGGATGATCATTAATCTCTAATGGCCATCCTTTAGCAAGAGGTTAGTGGTCTGAGAACCAGTGTACCAATGCATCAGCTTCTGTAGTGTTGCTGCATAACATTTTTATTTTCACTGCTATTAGAGCTTAAGTTATACAAAACTTTCATACCTTAATTCATAGTGCAAGTGCCGTTTTTGTTATCACAAGTCAATCTCTGACATAACCCTAAGTATTTAAATTTGAACTATATTTTTTTTGAAAGTCCGCAGGTTAGGGGGTAGTACTCAGCGGTACCCTCTCCATCAAAATTTATTCCAAACAAAAATGAAAAGCCATAGTTTTACAAAAGCATTACCATATCTAACCCTCCCTTACAAAAGCATTACAGCACCCAGTCTTCAACCAGCCTATTTGCTAAGATATTGACGTTTTCCTTATAAAATCTTTGACCGGAGAAAAGTAAATCATCTCTGCCACGCCATATCGCCCAGAGGAGGGCCATGGGCAGCAATCGATCCCTCCTCGGTCTTCCCCTATTCATGTAGAGCAAATTCCAGAACGTCTGGAACCCCTCAAAGCGACACCAAGTAATCCCCGTATCCAGCCAGGCCTGAGAAATCACAGGGCAAGCAAAGAAAAGGTGATCTACAGTTTCAATGGCACTGTCACAGATTATGCATTTGTTCGCAATGATGCCAAGAAGCTTGACGCAACGGTCGCGCGTCATGAGTCTCTTCCGCCTAAGGAGCCAAAGGAAAAACCCCACTCTTTCCGGGAGATCAAGGGCCCAAATGGCAGCACAATCTCTGATCATGGACTCCGAGTTTGCCGGTGGATATTGAGCTTTCAACTATATAGTATATGCGAATATTGAGCTTTTAATCCTTACCATGAAATCAGACAGCTAAGCTTTAAAATAGATGTTCACATCTCCGACCGAATGAACTATGTGCTCATTGTAAAGTTCTTACACACATGCGAACTTTGTTTAAAATGGTTTTTAACCTTCTCTTGAAAAAAGTCGACCATCGATAAAACTTTATGATTGACTGAAATTTGCTTTCTGTTACCTTGTTGATTGATGATTTCTATAGTGAAGTTTCAGTCAGTTTTTTGGTCATGTAATGCTGTTTACTATATTTAACTATGTTTAGGTATTCTCTTGAAGTATTTATATTTTATATTCTTTCTAGTTTTATGTAAAGAGCACACATATTTTGCAGGAGAGGCTTATCTGATTCAGAGATTAAGTTTCTCAAGGAGGTAATGATTCCAAGTCTATTCTTTTTTCCTATTGCGATGAAATAAAATTCTCTACAATTAATGGGACATATAAATGGTGTGGTAACATGCCTGATAATAGATCTCTAGAAATCACCCTCTCCTTCAATATTGGATATTGCCTTGAAATTTTCCATAGTTGTGGCTTTCTTTCCATCCCTGATTCTAAGTTGCTCAGTATGATATTGAGATTTATCAGTCTCTGATTAGTCCCATTTCTTTGAGGTCGCATGGCAGTTTTTGCTTATAACATCAGATAAACAACGAGTGGACCACTTTACATGTGCCTAAGTACTGTGCCTCGAGGATTTACTGAGATGGATGCCAACTTACATGTGAATTATTCGCAGTATCGATATTTTAGTTTTCACATGCCTACTCTCCCACCTTCCTATTCAACAAGAAAAAGCTTAACGGATGTGCAGAAACAAAGTTGAATATTCTGTTGTCACGGCAATTTTTTTGTTCAACTCTTTGTCTAAAAATGGCATATGACAAATTGCTATCCCAAGAAAATGACAAAAAAATTGAGAGACTGAATGGACAAGGAGATCCCGCTCACTCTGTCATTTTGTCGAACTGATGTGCTGCAAAAACCTGTACGTTGCTGGAAAATAGGAATTAAATTCTTCATTTACACTTGTCATTTTTTGAAAGTCCACATGGCATTTTATACCAGTTTGGCGTAGTCCCAGTGCACATATTTTAAGCAAATTTAAGCGTAGGAATTTCCCTTCTCTGGACGTCACTTGATGGTCTTTGTCATCCAACAAAAATGGGAATTGTGGTTCTGATTATTTTAGTAAATGCTTGTACGATTGCATGAGAATACGCTGGGAGAGGATAGGGGGCTGTTGTCTTGCCATGCCACTGAGTGTTGCATACCTTATTGGGTAGAAAATTGCACTTATGGAGATGGTTAGATCGGTGTTCCTGGCTTCTTGTTGGAAGTTATTTACACGAGTCTTATTTAGTAGTTTCGAGATTGCACTGTTTTCTTTGAGGATTTCGCTAAGTCACGGTTCCAATGGCTCGGTCATATTTATGGCCTAATGTGGTATATATTTCTTTTCAGAAAGGAAGGGATCACTCCAAAATGGTGAGCAGTGAGCACTACATTATATATCAATAAACATCACAAAAGTCCACTTATAACAACAACCATGGCTCATATGGAGCCTTGGAATAGGCTAGCCTATTTTCCACAAAAACCTCTTCCAAAGACAAATTACGCCATTCTTGGCCGACCCAAGCGCCCAATTGAAAGAAATTTTTTTGTAGTGGTATGGACTGGATGGATAAATCAAGCTGTATCACTCTCAATTTGTTATTCTTTTAGTTTTAGATTGAAATATTGCCCCTGGATGTGTTCGTACATTTGTTTAATGATGTGATCCATATGGGGTTAAAGTTGGGATGCCCTTTCGTATTGACATCTTAGGTTTTATTGCTAGTCATGGTTTTTCACGCATGTGAGGAAGAAGGGCTTTAAGGTTTTAGGCCATTTGTCGTGACTGATGCTGGTTTTCCTCCTCACTACCATCCTTTCCACTCTCTTTTTTTGGAAGGTGGGGTGGTTGGAAGGAGAGAATTTGCTGGATTTGTAGATCCATCAACCGATTAAGGATTTACCTGGTGTGATATCTCACATTCTTCGAGGAAGCTTGGATGCTGTAGGATCATCAACATCTAGTGCCTTCTAGATTTTTGTCCAAGTTTGTATCGTTTGATGATGCCATGTAAATCTGTAGAAGGAGTCAGCCTTTAATCCCTTTGGCTTATTGATGGAGGAGTAGGAGATTTGTGCAATCATTCTTGGTTGTCTGAGGTGCTCCTATCATGCTTATACTGATAACAGTGTCGCTTTGTTTAATTGAAAAGGGAATTATCAGTAATATTGCTAATACATTGTGGCTATCTCTGGAAATTGTGGAAACATCTATGAAAACTCATTTTTTTCCAAAATCAAAGTTTCTCGTGGCCTTTAATATTTTTTGAAAGCCATCTTTATTTCTTTTTAAAAATATCTTTTTATAAAGCCTTCTCCCACTTTAAGTAGGGTCTGCTATATGGATTTTATAAAGCCTTCTCCCACTTTAAGTAGGGTCTGCTTTATGGATTCCTATGAAATCTATGTTGAAAGATCCAACTGTTTTTATGCAGGTTGTCAACTACCTAACACAACCCTTCTCAAGGGGGGATTTGAACTTTGATCTTTTGGGTGGTAGGCACACTTTTCTACCACCAAACCATTGAAGTGGACACCACTGCTAGCGATCTTTAATCAATAAATAAATTGAAATATATACTTGTTTGCTAGAATACATGTCAAAAGCTTAAGTTTTATAGTAGCATTATCATCGTAGTCATTGCGCATGTTGATATATAATACCATGCGAGACCATGCATTTGAAGTTTAGTGATGTAAAATGCATAAATAAGTTGAATTTACATGTAACATAGTTGTTGCTGTATGCGGAAGGATCATGTATCCATGACAATTCTCTTTTTTTTGAAAGAGAAAGAGGGGCGACGTCTCAAGTTGGGACCCACCACACTGTGTATGTATGTATATATATATATATAAATATTAAAGTATGGGTATTACATCATATCACATTTGCCATGATAGACAGAGTGCCATACAATGTCCCATTACCTTATCGGTATTAAACATCTCTCCCCCCCCCCCCCCAAAAAAAAAACAAAAAATGTACTTGTTCCTTGCACACCAAATCGACCATACAACCGAAAAAGGGTATTAAGTGTCCTCATGCCCAAAGCCGTGCACTGATCGAATATATGTTCAAAAGGCGGGACCGTCACTCCGATCTCTAGACATCCATAGAAAGATTATTGCTAAGTTCCCCTAACGGGAATCATTAATATTTTGATAAAGACATTCCTTAGTTATATCATCATGACCCTTGAAATCATGTTCGGTAGCAATAGCAAACCAAACGTGATGGGTAGTGGGTTCATGAGCTAAGCCTCGACTAAACCTTGGAAATTAAAATACCGTAATGCCATTCCAACCCTCCTCTTTATTGTTCTACTGCAATAATTCTTGTTAAGAAGAATGCCCCTGTTGTGACAATTCCACCCATAAGGTAATAGGGTATGGAGATGTTTTGATCCTACTGTTATATACTGGCCATGTCGGTAGTTTTTTCATGGAAGGGTGTGATCACTGGCTAAAGGATTGCTATAATCCTGGACTTATTTGGTGCCATTTCACGTCTAAGAATCAATGGTGCTATGTCTATTTTTGTTCCCTTTGGCATGGAGGAGGAAGAGATTTTGGCTTGTGTGCTCTGCATGCAACGTGGGGATCTACCGATTAATTACTTGGGTCTATGCTTTGTCAATGATTGCTTGCGCTAGAATTGGCTACCTCTGGTGATGAAGCTGGAGTGAAAGCTCACGGGGTTGTGAGCCACCTGTATCTCTAAAGGGGCTCACCTCATCATTTTGAAGTCAATTTTCTTTGTTATTTAAAATTTTCCCTCTCATTGCACCTGCTTTCGAGGGGGTGGGGGTTACTTGGGGAGCTCTTCTGGTTTGTCTTAATGGTGTTGTGAATGCCCTTGATGAACTGAATATGGTGAAGCATCCTATGAAGGATGGTGGCCTGAGGGTGCTTAGCCTTAATGAGACGAATCGGAAAATGATGGGTTTTGGGGGTAAAAAGAAGATTTGGCAGAAAATGAAATAACTTTTTGAAAATCTATTTTCAAGTGCACCTGGTAAATCTAACCGCACAGGAACGCATAAGCGGCCGCACGATCCACCGCTTATGCGCATGTGGCACATAATGCTGCGCTTGAGGAAAGCAGTGCGTCAAGGTGGCCGCCTAGGCATATGCGGCAGCACGGGCTTATTTCTTGAACACTGACATACACAGATCTAATGTTATGTGGCTAATGCAGGTCTCTCCTCGTGTAACAAACTTGTGTTCAGTCTTTTCTTTGCATCTTCATCACAACATCATTCTCGCAACACAATGAACAACAATACACTCTTTATTCCTCTTATATCTGTCTCACATAATCTACCTTCTTCTATTCGTTAAGAGTCATGTTTGTATCCGTTTTCTCTATAAGCATATCCTCCTGATATCTATTCGTCCTCATCGGTTACTAGCGTATACACCTTTAATTGATGTTGTTCATCTTCTATACTACCATCCTAAACACATTAAATGGGTCGACCCGACCAAAGCCTGAGCCACTATTAACTAGGTCGAGCTTTTCCTATAAAAAAAACTAGGCCGAGCTTTGGACCAATGATAAAAAATTTCTGAGCTGCAGCTGGCCCACAACCAGTCAAATTAAACGGGCCTTGGACTGGTTCACCTTCAACCTGGTGCTCATTCCTAGACATAGCTGCACCATGGATGACTGTATCCAGTAATTTGCACTATGACTGGAAATCTGTGTTATGGCCAGGCAATGACAGCAACAGGATGCACATATTAGCTATGATGAATACATGATGGGATGGAGTCGTGATTTCATGTATATGGTTGTAGGGAGATAGTGGTGGTCCTCTGCACTTGAGATGGCTGTAACACGTGGAGGTTTGGAGTTTGTGGGGGGATGGGGGGGTGAGATGGTTGCAAGTCCGCAGTTCGCAGGAGGGAGGGTGGGTTCAATGAAGCCAAATAGCTTTGTTGTTGGCGCGGTTTTATTGGTGGGGTTGGAGTATAAAGCATGGAGCTTCGGTTTAGGACCATCATTCTAACACCATATTAAAAATGTACAATGGATTGACATTATTTTTTTTGAAGGCAAAGAGAGGGGGAATACGCTTTGGTGCCCACACCAATATATTAATTAAGAAACAGAACCAATTACAAAAGTCAGGAATCAAGCAGCTGCTTGTAGTGATAAAAAACATTCTCACGGTAAAAACACATTCTAGAGAAGAGCATATCACTGCGAGCGAACCAGATGGCCCATAGAACTGCTATTGGAGTGAGGGTCTCTTTTTTTCCCTTTTGCGAGCCTCTTATGGAGAAGACCAAAAAGAGTCGAAGTCGCGGGTGTTCAGCTAGTCCAAACCCACCGCATTCCATATGGGCAAGAAAACTCGGCAACGGAAAAATAAGTGCTCTAAAGTCTCAATTTCAGTACCACACAAGAGGCACTGAGACAGTGAGACCACCTCAAAAAGCTTTGCGGCTGCGTAGCGATCCCGAGTCATAATGTGCTTCCTTCTAAAGAGCCAGAGGAAGAAGCCAATCCTCTCCGGTAGACCCAAAGCCCAGATGAGCTCACAATCCCGAACCATAGAACCCAACATAGAGGGGGGCGATCTACAAATGACACCATAAGCCTTCCGAACTGAGAATGGCGTATTCCTCCAGATTCAGTGCTCCACCCCAGTGGAGGGCCTTCCAACCTACCCTAACGCATTAAAAAGACGGAGAAACTCTGTCGCGACCCCAATTCCGGGCCGTCGGATCCTCCCATAACCGGATCTGGTTACTCAGCAATAATTTATTCAGCAATAATTTATTCAGCAATCACAACTAACATTCAGGAACAAACTACAAATAAAGTATATTCAGAAGAAAGTATTTTAACACTTTTCCATTCACAAAATGAAGTTCAGATGATACATTGTCCCACTATAACCATTTACATGTACATCAGCTTGAAAGGAAAATATACAAAAGATTACTAACTACCTTACAAAGTAAAGCTACTGTGGCTGGCTAGATGTCTATTAAGATCCTTGTGTTGGCTCACCGATACCTGTTGGGTTTTCCATAAATTATAGGATAAAAATTAGCGAATGCTAAGTAACGAAGAAGGGAAAAGCAAACAAATGGGTAATTTTTCAAAACTTGTCATTACAAAAAGTTTCATTCCTTCTCATTAATTTAAGTCCTATTCCTTTCTATTCCATGTCAGGGATTAGTCCAGGGAATTACCTCACCATTATAAGGACTTCGAAGCTGTGGACACTTTGGGATTGGAGATTACGTTGATCTTGGTAAGCTTATGCCGCCGCACGTCGCCTCAACCAATCCTCCAATACTACCCCGACAATTTTCTTTTATTTTATTAAACAGGGTCTCAAACCCTCAACTCGAAAACAAATGAGCACACCGTTCCCGAGGACTCGGTTGCTTAAAACCTCAGGCTTACATTTAATCAAATAACATAGCGGCTTTAAATACATATTATCGTGACCCAACCGCTATTGAACCACCCGTGCCTCCACATGATACGACCACATCTTCCGTCGTTCAACCCGAATATATTGGCTCCCGGTACCACGCGTTGCAAAACATTCATTTCGTGCGCACTTATCATAACAGGGCAACCGTGTACCACCTAGGTAGGGAAACGCCAATAGAGGTTCCTTCCGACAAACCTACAGGTTGCATGCCCGACCTGTAGTTCTACTCCCAGTCATCCTTAACGTGACACATGATCCTTTTCAGGATCCAACTCAAACTACATCAATTCCCATGCTGTAATTCTTTCGTTAAATTTTCGATTTGCATAATCAGCAATACTTAGTATAGACTCACATATATATTATTCAATATGCATATATACTCGTATTTATGCCTATTTTAACTCTCAAACCCTAACTTTCAAAGCCACCGCATCGATTTGATGCTTGAACCTTATTTTAGTGGGAATCACCAAGCAACTGTTCAGACCTTATCAAAAATAGCCAAAATTAGGGTTCTTTATAGCATCGAACATAAAATCAAGAGTTTCAATAATCTTGTTTAAAAATCCAACAGCAAAAAGAAGGATTTCGTTACCTAATCGAGCTCTCTCTCGTGTATGCAAGGCTTTATCGTGTTTCGTTTTAGTAAGGATGTTTTAAGGCTCCTGAAAAGATCGAATTTCATTTTCGTATCAAAAATACTAAAAACGTGTCAAGAACATGAAGAACGAACGAAGAACACGAAGAACACGAAGAACGCCAAGAACATATTTTCTCTTGAAATTTCAGCAGAGCTTCCCCTTATATGGGGTGATATTTCTAGGAAAATTTCGGCAGAGTTTCCCCTTATATCGGGACATATTTCACGGAAAATTTCGGCAGAGTTTCCCCTTGTATCAGGACATATTTCAAAATAAAAACGAAAAGAGTTTCCTCTATAAAATCAATCGTGAGGAAAACAACAACAAAACTGAAAGAATATACTCAAATAATAAGAGATGAAGAATCGGTAGACACCACGCATCTTTGGTGAGTGAATGTGTGACGAATCACAGGGTTCACTGACATGCATAGCCGTCCGCACCTAAATAGGGTATTACACAGATTTCTCCATCAAAATAACTATAAAAGCATAATTGAAAGAATAGAAACATAAGCGATGGAGAATCGGTAGACACCACGCGTCTTAGATAAGTGAATGTGTGACGAATTACAGGATTCACTGACGCGTATAGCCGCCCGCACCTAAGTAGGGTGTTACACAGATTTCTCCTCGAACCAAAACAGAAAACGAATTGGAAAGAAAGATGAATCGAGAACAAAGCTTGGAAGAAATGAGGATGAATTGAAATCTTAGCTTATGAAACAAACTAAGAGAGGATCATACCTTTCTCCTCCTCGTTCTCCCGGCAGTGCTTCGCTAGCGCTCCTCTCCCGCCTCCCACTCCTCCTCCCGACCTCTCGACCCTAGCCCTTGGGGTGGTGGTGGTAGTGGAAATCGTAGAGAATGAATGGGTAGAGGGGTCTATTTATAGGCTCCATAAAACCACTAACCATGGTTAGAAAATCATGGTTTAGACCTTAACCATGGTTTAGCAGCCCATGGTTTTGGCCCATGGTTTTGGCCAAAACCTATCCCAAACTTGGAGCTTAAGTTAGAACATTACAGATGATTTTAGATTCGCTAATGACGCTTTATTAACACTAATCGTGATTAACTTTCACTAGCCGCGATTTAACTTTCGCGGTTTGCGCTTGTCTTTTGCTAACTATTGATTAGTGTTGCTAATGATCATTAGCGGTTTTCAATACATCATTAGTTTTTTTAATCACACTTAATTAGTTTTAATGACAATCATTATGGGTTAATGACTTCTTAACCTTCCTTCCTTCTCTTTCTTCCGAAAATCATAAAAATCGAAACGAAGTCCGATTCACACGAAACAAATTCCGTTGATTTTCTCTTGATGAGCCGGATCTTATTATATAGGATCCGAGATATGCTAAGTTCAAAGCTTTACAATTATAACATCATAAAGAAAGTTTCGTCCTCGAGACTAGAAATGCAGGCATAACAACCTTGAAGAGGATTGAAACCATAGCAACCTTAAAGAGAATGAACGCCATTTCATTTATAAAGAAGATATACAATACATAGTGTTATTACTCAAACAAGTATGGTTATTTCTCTCATTTCCGCCTCAGGTTCCCATGTGGCTTCTTCAAACTCTTGGTTCCGCCATAATATTTTAACTAGAGGCACCTCTTTGGTTCTCAACTTCTTGATATCCCTTTCAAGTATTTGCACAGGTAACTCTTGGTATGTCAAGTCTGGCTCAACATGTAAATCATCATAACTTATCTTATACTCTGGATCCTTAACGTACTTTCTCCGATTTGATACATGAAAAACATCATGTATTGCCGAAAGATGTGGAGGAAGTGCAAGTCTATAAGCAACTTTTCCAATCCGCTGAATAATTTCAAAGGAATCTACGAACCTGGGTGCTAACTTCCCATACACACCAAACCTTTGAATTCCCTTCATAGGTGATACTTTGAGAAATACAAAGTCACCTACCTCTAACTCAAGGTCTCTTCGCCTAGTATCACTATAGCTTTTCTGGCGACTTTGAGTAGTCAATAGTCTTTTTCGAGCAAGCTCTACAGCTTCCCGTGTCTCTTGCAGTGTATCTGAATCATAAAGGTTCTTTATCTCGACCTCTTGCCAACACAAAGGAGTAGCACACCTACGTCCATAAAGTGCTTCAAATGGTGCCATGCCAATACTTGTATGGTAGCTGTTGTTGTATGTGAATTCTGCAAGAGGTAAATGTTTAATCCATGATCCCTTCCATTCTAAGACACACGCTCGTAACATATCTTCTAGTGTCTGAATCGTACATTCTGACTGACCATCTGTTTGTGGATGATATGCTGTACTCAAGCATAGCTGTGTACCTAAGGCTTTCATGAAGTTCTCCCAATAGTGTGAGGTGAATCGTGAATCTCGATCAGAAACTACTTCCTTCGGAATACCATGGAGGCGAATCACATGTGTAATATATAACTCAGCAAGCTGGTCTGGAGTGAAAGATAAGCTTATTGGTATAAAGTGTGCTATCTTTGTCAGACGATCTATTATAACCCAGATACTATCTTTACTACCAGTCGTCTGAGGTAAGCCAGTAACAAAGTCCATGAAAATGCTTTCCCATTTCCATTCAGGTATAGGGAGGGGTTGCAATAATCCTGGCGGCTTTTGTACATGCTGGCAAGTGAAACATGAATTCACAAACTCAGCAACATCTTTCTTCATTCCCGACCACCAAAAGTATGAATGAAGATCCTTATACATCTTTGTAATTCCTGGATGAATAGATAATCTTGAGCAGTGCCCTTCACGTAAGATGTCTTTCTTTAGTTCAGGTGTGTTTGGTACACAAACTCTATGATGGTTATATAGTAACCCATCTTGTATCTGGAATCCCTCTATCTCATTCTTCTTAAGTTGTTGTCTTAAGTCTTTAAGGACCGGATCATCCTCCTGTCCTTTCTTTATTCTATCCCAGATCTTTGGTTTGTATCGGTAAGGAATAGTTATACTATCGACACTACTATCAAATGGTTTCCGTTCACTTAACGTTGATAGTAAATCCCAGAAGTGGATAGCACTCACCAACCCAGGTGAATAAGTTTTTCTGCTAAGGGCATCTTCTACGACGTTCCCCTTACCAGGGTGGTAGGAGATAGTGCAATCATAGTCTTTCAACAACTCTAGACACTGTCTCTATCTCATATTGAGTTCCTTCTGATCAAATAGATATTTCAAGCTTTTATGATCAGTGAAGATTTCAAAAGTAATACCATAGAGGTAATGTCTCCATATCTTTAAAGTAAAAATTACAGCAACTAATTCAAGGTCATGTGTTGGGTAGTTCTTTTCATGTGTTCTGAGCTGCCGTGTTGCATACGCAACTACCTTACCATGTTGCATAAGAACTGCCCCAAGTCCTTCTTTAGACGTATCAGTGTACACTGTAAACCCTTCACTCCCAGAGGGTAGAGTAAGTATGGGTGCAGATGTTAGGCATTCTTTCAGTGTTTGGAAACTAATTTCGCATGCATCTGACCATATGAATGGAACTTCCTTCTGGGTCAACATAGTCATTGACAATGCTATTCGTGAAAAGTCCTTCACAAATCTTCTATACTATCCTGCTAATCCCAGAAAAGATCATATTTCTGTGTCAGTCTTCGGGCGTTCCCAGCTCATCACTACACTAACCTTTGTAGGATCAACTGATATACCTTTCCCAGAAATAACATGGCCTAAGAAAGATACTTCAGATAGCCAGAAGTCACATTTGCTATATTTAGCATACAGTTTTGTTCTTCCTTAGAGTTTGAAGTGCTTGCCTGAGATGATGTTCATGCAGATACTTATCCTTGGAGTAAATAAGCACATCATCAATAAAGACTACTACAAAGTGATCTAAGAACTCCTTCAATACTCTATTTATGAGATCCATGAAAGCTGCTTGGGCATTTGTCAGTCCAAAAGGCATAACTAAGAATTCATAATGTCCATATCTAGTTCGAAAGGCTGTCTTGGGGATATCCACATCTTTTATCTTCAACTGATGGTATCCAGATCTTAAGTCAATCTTGGAATACACAGTCGAACCCTGTAACTGGTCAAAAAGATCATCTATCCTTGGCAGAGGATACTTGTTCTTTATGGTCTTCTTGTTTATTTGTCTATAGTCAATGCATAACCGCATTTACCCATCATTTTTCCTGACAAATAAGACAGGTGCTCCTCATGGTGAAGTACTAGGACGAACGAATCCTTTATCTAATAGTTCTTGCAACTGCGCCTTTAACTCTCGTAACTCAGCTGGTGCCATCCTATATGGAGGGATAGAGATATGTTGAGTATCAGGTATAAGAGAGATTTCAAATTCAATCTCTCGCTCAGGTGGTAATCCAGGTAGTTCCTCTGGAAATACATCAGGAAACTCGCACACTATAGGCACATCTTCTATCATTCTTTCTGACCCTAATGTAGTGGATGCATAAGCTAAATAGCCTTAGTACCCTCGTTTTAACAGTTGTTGAGCCTTTAAAGTAGATATGTACTTGACTCCATAAATTGGAAATCTATCGAGTTAGGAATGTGAAAAGTTACTGTCTTATGGAAACAATCAAGGCATGCATGATGCCTTTCTAGCCAATCCATCCCAAGAATGAGATCAAAATAATTCATTTCGATAAGTAGCATATAAGCAGGTGAGTGATGTCCTGCAATCTGTCCCACACCATTGCCTAAGATCTTCTTGAATTATAATTGACCTCGTAGTTCCAACTGAGATAATGGTTTTGTGCTTATATCGGAATCTTATCCTTACTTCTCTTTCTTAGAACCTTCAACTCTATTATCTGCAGGTCTGGATGACTTTGATCTCTCATAGTGGCAGAGTCTTCGCTCTAGTGCCTATTACCTTTGACCCATCTCATGGGTCATCACTACCATAGTCGCTAATTTCCTGAACACGCCTTGGTCTATCATGATCTTGTGATGAATCAAGATCAAATGTCAGATCCTATATGTCTTAGCATGATGTACATAAGCGACAATGACTTGTGAATGGTACTGCAGTCAGTTTGTTAAGATCAAAGGATCTTAATACAATCTTAGTTTATTGAATACCGCTCATAGTTGTTAATTACTAAATAAATTACTGGAGTAACCTCGCTCTGATACCAATCTGTCGCGACCCCAATTCCGGACCGTTGGATCCTCTCATAACCGGATCTGGTTACTCAGCAATAATTTATTCAGCAATCACAACTAACATTCAGAAACAGACTACAAATAAAGTATATTCAGAAGAAAGTATTTCAACACTTTTCCATTCACAAAATGAAGTTCAGATGATATATTGTCCCACTATAACCATTTACATGTACATCAGCTTGAAAGGAAAATATACAAAAGATTACTAACTACCATACAAAGTAAATCTACTGTGGCTGGCTAGATGTCTACTAAGGTCCTTGCGTTGGCTCACCGATAACTGTTGGATTTTCCATAAATCATAAGATAAAAATTAGCGAATGCTAAGTAACGAAGAAAGGAAAATCAAACAAATGGGTAATTTTTCAAAACTTGTTATTACAAAAAGTTTCATTCCTTCTCATTAATTTAAGTCCTATTCCTTTCTATTCCACGTCAGGGATTAGTTCAGGGAATTACCTCACCATTATAAGGACTTCGAAGCTGTCGACACTTCGGGATTGGAGATTGCGTTGATCTTGGTAAGCTTATGCCGCCGCACGTCGTCTCAACCAATCCTCCAATACTACCCCGACAATTTTCTTTTATTTTATTAAACATGGTCTTAAACCCTCATCCCGGAAAATAAATGAGCACACCATCCCCAAGGACTCGGTTGCTTAAAACCTCAGGCTAACATTTAATCAAATAACCTAGCGGCTTTAAATACATATTATCGTGACCCAGCCGCTATTGAACCACCCGTGCCTCCACATGGCACGACCACATCTTCCATCGTTCAACCCGAAGATATTGACTCCCGGTACCACGCGTTGCAAAACATTCATTTCGTGCGCACTTATCATAACATGGCAACCGTGTACCACCTAGGTAGGGAAACGCCAATACGGGTTCCTTCCGACAAACCTACATGTTGCATGCCCGACCTGTAGTTCTATTCCCAGTCATCCTTAACGTGACACAAGATCCTTTTCAGGATCCAACTCAAACCACATTAATTCCCATGATGTAATTCTTTCGTTAAATCTTCGATTTGCACAATTAACAATACTTAGTATAGACTCATATATATATTATTCAATATGCATATATACTCATCTTTATGCCTATTTTAACTCCCAAACCCTAACTTTCAAAGCCACCGCATCAATTTGATGCTTAAATCTTATTTTAGTGAGAATCACCAAGCAACTATTCAGACCTTATCAAAAATAGCCAAAATTAGGGTTATTTATAGCACAGAACATAAAATCAAGAGTTTCAATAATCTCGTTTGAAAACCCAACATCAAAAAGAAGGATTTTGTTGCCTAATCGAGCTCTCTCTCGTGTATGCAAGGCTTTATCGTGTTTCGTTTTTAGAAAGGATGTTTTAAGGCTCCTGAAAAAATCGAATTTCATTTTCGTATCAAAACTGCTAAAATCGTGTCAAGAACACGAAGAACGAACGAAGAACACGAAGAACGCGAAGAACACGAAGAATGCCAAGAACATATTTTCTCTTGAAATTTCAGCAGAGCTTCCCCTTATACGGAGTGATATTTCTAGGAAAATTTCGGCAGAGTTTCCCCTTATATCAGGACATATTTCACGGAAAATTTCGGCAGAGTTTCCCCTTGTATCGGAACATATTTCAAAATAAAAACGAAAAGAGTTTCCTCTATAAAATCAATCGTGAGGAAAACAACAACAAAACTGAAAGAATATACTCAAACAACAAGAGATGAAGAATCGGTAGACACCACGCATCTTAGGTGAGTGAATGTGTAACGAATCACGTGGTTCGCTGACGTGCATAGCCGCCCGCACCTAAGTAGGGTATTACACAGATTTCTCCATCAAAATAATTATTAAAGTATAATTGAAAGAATAGAAACATAAGCGATGGAGAATCGGTAGACACCACGCATCTTAGATGAGTGAATGTGTGACGAATCACAGGGTTCGACGTGCATAGCCGCCCGCGCCTAAGTAGGGTGTTACACAGATTTCTCATCGAACCGCAACAGAAAACGAATCGGAAAGAAAGATGAATCGAGAACAAAGCTTGGAAGAAAAGAGGATGAATTGAAATCCTAGCTTATGAAACAAACTAAGAGAGGATCATACCTTTCTCCTCCTCGTTCTCCCGGCAGCGCTTCGTTAGCGCTCCTCCCCCGCCTCCCACTCCTCCTCCCGACCTCTCGACCCTAGCCCTTGGGGTGGTGGTGGTAGTGGAAATCGTAGAGAATGAATGGGTAGGGGGGTCTATTTATAGGCTCCAGAAAACCACTAACCATGGTTAGAAAACCATGGTTTAGACCTTAACCATGGTTTAGCAGCCCATGGTTTTGGCCAAAACCTATCCCAAACTTGGGGCTTAAGTTAGAACATTCCAGATGATTCTAGATTCGCTAATGACGCTTAATTAACACTAATCGTGAATAACTTTCACTAATCGCGATTTAACTTTCGCAGTTTACGCTTATCTTTTGCTAACTATTGATTAGTGTTGCTAATGATCATTAGCGGTTTTCAATCCATCATTAGTTTCTTTAATCACACTTAATTAGTCTTAATGACAGTCATTATGGGTTAGTGACTTCTTAACCCTCCTTACTTCTCTTTCTTCCGAAAATTATAACAAATCGAAACGAAGTCCGATTCACACGAAACAAATTCCGTTGATTTTCTCTTGATGAGTCGGATCTTATTATATAGGATCCGAGATATGCTAAGTTCAAGGCTTTACAAACTCCTCCATACGCTGATCCGAAAATGCACCTCTGAAAGTCGGCATCCGATTACCATTGCCCCAGCAACCCGCGACCCTCACATCAGTGTCAGTAGACAACAAACAGACGAGGGAAGCGGCTACGGACTCACAGAGAAGCCCATCACCCATTCAATCATCCACCCAAAAACCAAACGTGGCGCCGTTCCCAACCACAGGGTAGAATAGATCATGAAAGCGAGGCAAGACCTTCAGAATCCCCTTCCAGAACGCAGACTGCCTCTGACCCTACCGCAACATATCTGGGTTCGCAATGGAAATGTCATAAAGGCAACGGATCAGGTGACAACATATGCCCTCATCTTTTCCCCAAATCATGCTCACCCACTTTAGCAGGAGAGCCTTGTTGAGTGTCTCCAAACCATGGAAGGCCGTATCGATATTGATATCGTTTCGATATCGTATCGATATTGATATTTCGACGATATATCGCCGAGATATCGCCCATATCGATGAGCCTTTGTGAAGAAAATGCATGGAAATCGGGATATATCGCCATATCGGTCCCATGTCGATATCGATATATCGGCGATATATCGCGATATTTCCTTCATGCTCCAAACTCTTTATCCCAAGGCCCCCTTTCTTCTTAGGCTGAGCAATGATCTCCCAATCAACTAGGAGAATTTCGTGCCTTTCCTGCACCGATTTGTTCCAAAGAAATCTACGCATCAACCGCTCCAGCATCCTTATGATGCCCGTCGGGATCATGCATGAGGAGAAGAAAACATAGGGATTGCGGACAGAACTGCCTTGATCAGTACCGGCCTGCCACCACACGACAGTAATGCTGCCTTCCAGCCTGACAACTTCCTCTCCATCTTCTCCACCAACGACAACCAGTCCGAAATCTTAATTTTACCGTCCGAAAAAGGAAGACTCATACAACTCAGGGGAAGGGAGACACAAGCCGTGCCTAGCTCTAAACTGCAGTACAAAGCCTCCTCTTCCGACTTGCCAAACGGAATAACATTGGATTTGCTATGATTCAATTGAAGACCAAGCATCTTAGCAAAAATCTCAAGAGTAATGCCTATGCCCCCCACCTCCTCTTTGCCACCTTCAATGAACAAGATAGTGTCATCCGCATACTGCAACAAGGGGATGACCACCTCTCCACATCTGTAACCAGACACAATCCCGCTCCTTTGAGCATGTTCAACCATGCAAGCAAGCACATCTGCAACAATCACAAAAACAACGGAGCCAAAGGGAACCCCTGCCCGACCCCTCTCTGCGGCTGAAAGAACCCTCCCTCAGGACCACCGTTGACCAGCATCGAGAGCGATGACGTGGTGATGCATCGCTTCATCAAAGAGATCCAAATATCTGGAAAACCCCTCCTGTACAGAGCTGCCCACAGAAAACACCAATCCTGAGTGTCGTATGCTTTGGTAAAGTCCACCTTCCAGAGCAACGCCTGTTTGCCATTACACTTCCAATCACAAATAATCTCCGCAGCCATCACCAAACTGTCTCCAATCTGACGACCCGGAATGAACGTCGACTGCACTGGTGAGACAAGATGATAAAGAACACGGTTGAGATGGATCGTGAACACTTTTGCTACAATGAGGTAAATGCCGTTTGATAGGGCAATCGACCTGTAATCCTCAATCCTTTCTGATGTCCCCGTTTTTGGGAGAAGGAAAATCAAAGCCCTGTTCAATCTTTCAAATCCCGCATTGCACTGACAGAACTCATCCACAACCTCCAAGACATCATCCCCTACCACATCCTAGAATTCTTTGTAAAACGAAATGGGGAAGCCATCAGGACCCGGAGCCCCATCGGAATTCAGCTTCCAAACTGCGACTTTCACCTCTTCCTTGGTAACAAGTAGCACTAGGCTACCCGCGTGCGTTTCAGATAGACAAGAGGCCCCAAGACCACTCCAACGCCACTGTCTGGAAGCAGCCCTCCTAGAAAAATCAAGAAAATGATCCGCAATCACGCTACCCATTTCTCTGTCCCCATCAAATCTGTTACCTCTAAACTACCATAGATCGGAAGGAGCTGTTTTGACGTCTACCGCTGGCAATTCTGTGAAAGAAAGCCGTGTTATGGATTGGTATTATTGATAAGGAACCCTAGTCCTATATTTAGGAGACTAAGGTTAGGGGGAGATTAGTAGCAATATAAAATTTCTGAAATTATCCTTGAGGGGTTACACCCCTCATATGCTCTAAAAGTAACCTTTTCACCATGGAGGGGGAGCCACTTTGGTGAAATAATGAATGATTTATCTTTGAAATAGTCCTTTTTGTGTGTGTTCCAGAGAATTGTGGGGTTGAAAGTAGTAAACATTTTGTAGAGGGAGACATTGGAAAGCTTCCTCGTATAGTTTGCAGACTGGGGAGAGGTATGCCTAGCCATTGGTTAGTAGGACATGACATTCCCCACATATGGTCTTCATGATGCTTGGTTGACAATTTTTTTTGATGATTAAGGGTGGGAGGGTGGGGTTGAACCCTGGTCCTTAAGAGTAGGAGCTTACTGCTTCTACCACCAGACCATAAGGTGGGTTCAACTTGATTGACAAATTGAGTGGTTAAGCTTATGAAGAATGGAAGTGGCATATGGAGTATGGGATGTACTTATGTTGGATCATGGCCTCAATTGGGAAAAGAGAGCTGCTTGTGTGTGCTGTCTTTTTTGAAGGATTTGACATGGTGTCTTTAGTGTTTTCTTTCTTTACTTCAGTTTGTGTGTTGGTGTTTAGTTTTAGGTTCTTGGGGTTGGCTTGTTCAGTGCACAACTCTGTCTTAGTTTTTCTAGGATCTTTGACCTTGTCCCTGAGAATGATGCCACTTTCATCTTGTTGGGAATTTGGGAGGGACTGATATCAGCAGGTGGGCGAATTTGGATACATTGGTGGGGAGCAGGTTATATGATCCTAGGACTGAGTTGCAATAGATGCCCATTATTAACTTTAGTTTTGAATGGGAAGGTGCCTTCGGTGACCCAGTGTGCTTTCAGTCAACGACTCCATTAAAAGATGTGTTTCTTTTAGTAGAGGAAGTTTTTTTTGACGCTCAGTAGAGGAAGTTGGCTATGGAAGACGCAAATCTTGTTGTGATTGTAAGTTGATATAGGACCTCAGAGTCTTGCTTAATGTTTAAGATTTGCATGTGGTTGTTGTTCATGACCAGGACATTTAGTCGGAGGTATGTGCATTTATGCTGATGAAACTTGTACGTTGTGTGGCTCGACAGTGGAAGCTATTGATATCCTTTTCTTATAGCTGAGAGAGTTGTGGGGTAGGATTGATGGTGTCCCTTCCATTTTTCTTCTTCTTTGTATGTTTTCTGGAATATTGAAGGTGGGAAAATGTACAAAATCACTGAAAGGGAAAGTTATCTAGTATTACCATCATCGCGGAAACAATGAAAAACTATCATTGCTGAAAGATAGGGCTTGATGCAGAAATGTATTTTTTGAAAACAATTTCAAGTAATATTCTGTGCTGCATTTTCTAGGCTCAATGATGTTTATTGTGCAGAACGAGGGTATCCGATCTAAGATTCTGCAGTCAGAGAGAGTGATGGCTAGCCCCCTTGGTGAGTGGTGACCACTTTCTTTTGCTTATTTTTATTGCTGAATTTTATGGTCTATCTAGGTAAATATGACATTTGCAACTTAAAGGTGGCATCTTCTCTTTTATTTACTACTATCTATTCCGTCAGAACAAAATACTTGGCCATGTAAACATCAATCAGACTTTTAACATTTTGAATCAAGCACGATGAGAGGTGACATCTATATGGCCATGTTTATAATTAAGCTGGTCATAATTTTGAAAAGAAAAGAACCTTAAGTTTTTGGGAATTCCAAAAGTTATTTGGATGAAAAAAACCATTATAAGTGACTCAGTATACAACTTCTGGAAGAAACATACAATTTTAGAACAATATACTCTAGGGGTCATCCTTTGGCTTTAAACAAGAAATGATAGGAGAATATAATTGGTTCGGAATAGGTACTTCCAGCAATTCGTTAATACAATTCAGATCGAAATTATGAATTTCATTTTTAAAAATCACGTTCTTTGTGCAAAAATTGAATTCTATAATAAAAATGGCGAAGTCTTCTCCCACTTTAAGTAGGGTCGGTTACATGGTTTCTTGTTCAAATCCATGTTGAAAGATCCGACTATTTTTACGCTAGTTGTCGGCTACCTAACACAACCCCCAGAAAGAGGGATTTGAACCCTGGTCTTTTGGGTGGCAAACACACTGCACTACCACCAGGCTGTTGGAGTAGATCTATAATGTTAAAAATGTTGTTCTAGTTGAGATGTAAAATGTGAAGTCTTCAGAGTAAATAGTAAATTTTATCGTGTACTTCTCCACTAAATCAAAGTCACTCCAATTCTTACTATGCCTAGAGAAGTCCACTAGGTTGTAGACAAAGGTTCAGTCGAAAGTGAGGTTGTCTCTTCTCTTTCAAAAGGCGATTGCAATCCTAAAATCAGTCTAATAGGCTTCATGGATAAACTCTAGGTCCATTCAAACAATAACCTGCACCTCAACTATTGATCAAGTCTATCCTTGAATAGAATGAATGCATACGAGGGAGTTGGCATGGTTGACTAATGCAGATAGGTGGGACCGTGGGATTTACAACATTGTTTACCATACATACCGGGATGGGTAAGGGACATTGATTTATCTACGGGCGCACCCTTGGATTTAGGTTATTGACTAAGACATGCTTTCTAGGTAGAGATTAGGCTAGTCATCATGGTACCTTGCAACCTCCTCTCTGTAGGTTAGAGATTAGAACTAACTGACTAGTCAGGGGAGGACTAAGATTGCAGGGACCATAGCCTTCTCGACTGGGAACTACTGAGACTTGTTTGATGAGGAAAAAATACTTTACTCATTAAAGTTCTATTCTTCACATCCCCCGACCTCCCTCATTGCAAGTGGGGGCCTTTATTTGGCACCACCAAAGGCATCCCTTCTTTTCTCACAAACACCCTCATTGCCATGAGGAGCAAAGTTATCCCCCTAGCGATGCCCTTAGGGTCTTGTAGAATCCCACCATTGCTACACACAACCCCAACTCCCTCACATTGCAAATGAAGATCTTCTATTCATTTGGTACCATAAGCATCCTTTATTTTCTCGTGAACACCCTTATTTCCATACGGAGCAAACAATCTCCTATGAATGCCATCACGACCTTGTGCAATCCCAATCTTCCCACACACCTATGGGGAGTCGATTCACCAACACCTTCTACTAGACAAAAGCAAGGGCTTTGCTTGCAGTTGTGGAATTGTCATAAATTCATAATTAGCTTTTTCCAGCTACTAGACGTTGTCAATTGAGAAAACATGGGAGAAAGCTCTTGAGGCATCCTGAAGTAGATAGTGAGCCGGGATCTCTCTTCTCTATCTTTCTTCGCAGTTCGAACTAAGTCGGAAGTCAGAGAGGGCAGTATAAGTACATGTGGGTGCGGGGGGCCTAGGGACTGATATGATGATTGGTTTAGGTAGGGCGGCCGGCCTACTATGGGTACCTGTGGGTTCCGTGCGTGAGAGGAACAATCCATTCATGGCTTGGACATCATTTTCCGACGAGACCCATGGAGCAATTCTTAGATAGCAAGCACTAGCTCCCGATGCGACTTCATAAAAAAGCAATCAAAGATAAGATCGAAGAAAATGAAATGCACGTAGTGGTTATGAGGGCGGTTCCTTCAGATCCTAGAAAACGTCCGAAAAACCTGCTACGGAACTACCGAGCAGAGGCTGTCCGAGAGAACCCTGGTTTTGATCTTCGAAGCAAGCCTTGAGGCACACTGAAACCCCTACTTGCTAGGTTTTACTTAATCTTAGATTTATCATAGGATGGCATGGTCATTTATGGATGAGAGTCTCCCCCTCCGCTTGAAGGGCTAGTGCTTGATTCTTGATGGAAGTGGAGATCCGACTACTTGCTTCTTGAGCAAATTTGGAAAGGAGCATCACTTGCATGAAAGACCTCTGGGGGAGCTGCGAGCCTACCACCACCCATACACATATCTGGCAGAACACACAAAAGCAACACTCCTTTTTCCAATTTGTGACCTATCAGGATCTAGGATCTGATAGGGTACGAGCGTCCCCCAAAAAATGACACATCCTGTAACAGTTACCCAGCTGTCTCCATGCTCCCAAATAAGGCATGAGGTCAACACTCAATTCCTATTGAATTCACAGAGATTAAGCTTTTCTATGGGGGATGCTACATTGAATGCATTATAGCTTTTTAGGTCAAAGAAAAAATGGTCTCGATGCTGCACCCTGCTTGAAATAAGTCATCTCTTTGATTTACTTTGAATTACTTTGGTTTTGTTCTTTGAATCATATCAAGGATCCTACTTTTCAAATAAGTGTAAAGTGCTATGTGTGGCTCCCTACTATGGCGTAGGGCATAATTGGTACTTAACGACTTTTCAAAGAAATGTTAGTGAAAGGAATCCCATTGCAATTGGATCAACTAAGGACTGAAATTAGCTTAAAGGTGGAATAAAAATAGTCTTTTACAATCATTGTATGTCTCTACAAAAGAATGGACTTATTAAAATGGTAGATTCCATTTTTTTATTGTTCGAATTCTGAATAGTTAACACAATGGGGATTTTGGGTGGTATCATTTTTTGGTGAAATGGTACATGTTTCGTAGAGTGGATGATGTCTTGGTATGCAGATCGACTGCGATTGTCCTTAACCGGCAACAAATGGCATGTGGATGATAGTTACCTTGGTGTACAGTCCGACTGGAATCCCCTTAAGTGATGAATAATGGGTGAGTTGCTTTTGATTCGTGTTCGATTTTCACATGCCGTGAATCACAGGTGATCACATCAATGTTGCTTTGCTAATATTGTTGAAGGAAAATGATTAATCTATCTGTTCAAGGGAACCCTAGGGATATCTTATATAGGGGAGAGATCCAAAAGGTAAATTACATAATGTAGATGAAAGAAATAGAAAATACAAAAATGGTACGATAACTTAAGAATATCTCTACACCCCCCTCAAGATGGTGCATAGGTGTCGATCATGCTTAGCTTGGATGAACACTTCTTGAAGGGCCATCTGGTTAAAGCCTTGGTTAGGATGTCTACAACATGCTTACATGTGAAGTGGAAAGGAAGCCTTTCTGAATCATATCACGTGTATAGTGACAGTCCACTTTAATGTGATCTGTTCTCTCATAAAAAGCAGGATTATTAACAATGAATAAAGCTGCCTGGTTGTCGCATTGTAATTGCATAGGAAGGGATACATCAATGCCTAGGTCAATTAGAACATATCCGACCCACAATCTCTGTGCTCCCCGGTGCCATAGCTTTGTATTTTGATTCAACACTAGATCTAGCAACAACTGCTTGTTTCTTGCTCTTCCAGGATACGAAAGAGCCACCGACAATTACATCAAAGCCTAAAGTAGATTTCCTGCCCTTAGGACATCCTGCATAGCCTACATCTACGTAAGCTGTGACAGTAAGGGGTGTCTCTTTTCTGAAAAAATATCCTGCACCTAGAGATGACTCAAGTACCTCAGAATCATATGTACTGCATCCATATGCTCCTATATAGGTTCCTCTATGAACTGGCTGATCCGACTAACAACGAATGAAATGTCCGACCTGGTGATGGTGACATAAAGTAGCTTCCCTATAAGTTCTATGTATCATTTCTTGTCCATTTCCTCTGTATCATCATATAGTCTTATACTAGGATCTATAGGAATAGTAGCAGGTGTGCACCCAATCATACCTGTCTCAGCTAGAAGATCTGTAACATATTTTCTTTGGGTCATCACAAGACCCTGCTGGTTCTTGGCAAACTCTAATCTCATAAAGTATCTTTGGGTACCAAGGTCCTTGGTGACAAGTTGTTGACCAAGGAACTCATTTACCTCACTAATATCTTGCACACTATCTCGTGTAATGATGATATCATCAACATAATCATAATAACAACAATACCTCTACGAGTCCTCTTAACATACAAAGAATGGTCCGCGTTCGACCTTGTGAATCCCTGCTACTCAATCAAGTCTGAGAGCTTCTGGAACCATGCTCTTGAATTCTTTTTGAGACCATAGATGACCTTGTTGAAGTCTACTAACCTGTTGACACTCCCTCTCAACAGTAAACCCAGGTGGCAACTGCATGTAGACTTCCTCCTGAAGATCATCATATAGGAACACGTTCTTGACATCCACCTGAAAAAAATGCCAATCATGTACCACAACAACAAGAAGAATCCAAAGAGTGGAGTGGTGAGCTACTGGAGAGAATGTGTCCATATAGTCCTCGCCATATGGTTGGGTGAACCCTCGTGCAACCTGTTTGGCCTTGTAGCGATCAACACTACCATCTGCTTGATGTTTCATAGTGAACACCCACTTGCAACTGACAATATAGGCTCCCGAAGGAGCTGGGACTAGACTCCAGGTGCCACGCGACTGCAACGTAGCCATCTCCCAAGCGCGATGGGGGCCTGGGCGTTCGGCGGTTGGAGGTGGTGCACGAAGCTATGCTTCTCAAGTGGGCGGCTAAGGTGTTGGGTCGGGATGATAATTTCTTGCTGCAGTGCCTTCGGGAGGCGGCGGGGAGTGCTTTATGTTCCGTTTATGATGGGCGTGTCCAGGGTCAAGCTCCCTCCTTTTGGCGCGATATCTTCTCCGCTTTCAACCGTAACCGATCATTATTCAAGCCTACTCTGGGCGATGGGACTTCTTTCCGGTTTTGGTCGGAGGATTGGTCCGGGAGGGGAGTCTTCCAGACTTTGTTTCCTAGATTATATGCGTTGGCGGGCGACAAATTCGCCACTGTGGCTTCTTGTTGGACCGATGGTTGCTGGTGCCCTTTGTTGGTGGCAAATCTTTCTGATCAGCGTCTGCTCGACTTCACCGCCTTGATGGCCCTCCTTTCTGATGCTCCCACGCCCACTGGGGGCCGTGATCACTTTGCCTGGAAGGAGGGTTCTTTCACTACGCGGAAGGCGTACTTCTCTATTCTCCCCAGCGCCGCGGGGGTGGATGCATCCCTGCTCAATCACTGCAAGCTCATTTGGAGTCTCAAGCTCCCGGAACGGGTTGGTATTTTTCTTTGGACTCTTCGGCGTGGACGGCTGCTTACTCGCGATCGTTATGCTTTGATGTTCCCTAATGTTTCGGATTTATGCGGGCTTTGTGGCACGGAGGTGGAAACCACCGGACACCTATTCCTCCATTGCGACCGTGTGCGTGCCATCTGGGGCGATGTGGGGTGGCTGAATCTTTCCAGTCTTGTTGCTTTCTATGATAGCTTGTCTAACGCCGGGAGTCGGTCGAGGGAGGACCTGCTGGTTCCCATTGCGCGCCTTTGGAGTATCTGGCTGGGAAGAAACGACACATTATTTGCTCGGCAGAGGTTCTATAAGGAAAATATTTGTATCGCGGCGTCTCGCTTTTGTCTCGATTGGTCTTCCATGTAGCGTTGTTCGGGTACGTGGATGGTATCTCTTTTGCTATCATCCACCATTCGGTTTTGATTTCCTCTTCCGCATTGTAAGTACTCTTATCTTTACTCTCTAATGGATTGGGGCGAACCCCGTTGAGTGTCTCCCCCTTTTTTGAGCGTCAAAAAAAAACGTAGCCATCTCCTCTTCCATGACAAGATGCTATCTACTGTCTCGCTAAGTATTCTGATAAACTGTGAAATTTCCACAACAAAAAAGTGCAACTACAAACCCCTTGGAATTCACAGTCAAGCGATAAAAAAGAAACATGAGAAGCAAGAGGATACGATGTACGTGTACTTCCTAACGGCATAGACCCATATAGATAATTGGGGATCTCCGCAATATGTATACTAGCCTCGTGCAAAGGCACTTGCTTAGACGATGTAATAGTTTACTGTAAAGACAAATCTCGAGGGTCGTCAGTAGAAACAATTTGCTCAGAACATACTTGGGGTGTGCTGGATGGCCGGAAAGGCCTATGAGCAGAGGGTGGCCTACAAACGTAGAATCATGGCAAGAACTGGCCCATGGTACTAGGTGGTGGTGGTACAAGAGGAGGCGGTGGAGGTGAAGGTGGTGAGACAACTGATGGAGGTGGTGAAACTGGAGGAGGCGGTGGCATGTAGACCTCCTCCTCAGAATCAATTGGAGTTAATTTCACATAAATGAGTACATCAACAAACTCAAAAAAGATGATATCAACGCTGACATAATACTTGCTACTAAGAGGATCATAACATCTATAAACCTTCAGTGTCTTGAAATACACCACAAAACACATTTGACAGCTCTAAGAGAGAGCTTGTGAATACCGGGTGATAATTGATGCATAAAGGTGACTGTGCCAAACCCACGAGGAGTGAGTGAGAACAAATCCTTCTCAGGGAAAGCAAAAGAGTGGAATTTTCTCACCCAACACATACGAGGGCATGCAATTCACTAAATAACAAGTAATGAGAATTGAATTACCCCAGAATGAATGCGGAGCACGACTCTGAATGAGAAGCATCCGAGTCACATCAAGCACGTGACGATGCTTACGTTCAACATCGTTTTGTTGGGACGTATAAGCACACAAAGTTTGATGGATGATGCCAATTAATTTTTTTTGAAATCCATAAATGAGGGGGATACACTCGATGGTGCACGCCCCAAGCCTTTATTGAAAAGTAACAGAAGAAGAAAGAAGAAAGGGGAGGTTACAACCGGACGCCGTTACATAGGCCCATTACAACACCCAATCCTCCACCAAACGCTTAGCAAAGAACCACACGTTTTCCTTATAGAATCTTTGTCTCGAGAATAGTAAATCATTCCTACCCCTCCAGATCGCCCACAGAATGGCCACCGGATGAATAATCTCCACCTTCGGCCTACCCTTGCTTGACCGAAGCGCATCCCAGAAGGTCTGGAAACCGCCCGTGCATCACCAGTCTACGCCAGCCCCCTGCCACACTTGAATCATCACGGGACAAAGGAAGAAGAGGTGTTCCACGGATTCAATCGATTCATGAGAAGAACTGCGAAAACTTAAGAGTACAAAAATTCCCATGCATTGTCAGTTCATACAAATTTAACTGTATAGGAAAAAATAGTTTTTTACTTCATTTATGAGAGATTTTATCACAGTCCTAGCCTCAGAATTATTCTTTAACAAGAAAACCCACAACAACGTAGACAAGTCGTCTACATCCTCAGGATAAAACCTGTGTCCTTAATGATCAGGAACACGACTCGAACCCCAAATGTCTACATGAATCAACTTAAAAGGAAGCTACTACTCCGATCCTGACGACTTGGGTATGTAGACTAGTGATGCTTCCCTAGCTGACAAGCATCACACTGGAAAGTGGAGCAGGGAGAGATCTAAGGATGCATGGGACACATCTTTTGGAGAGGAAGTTGACCAAAGCACATATACCATATAAACGCGGAGTCTGATCTTGTGGAGCTACACTAGACACCAACACACAGAGTGCACACCGGTTGATAGAAGTCGCCCTGCTCACAGCCACATCCAGGGTAAGCCCTATCGTAATATATCGATGATATATCGACAATATTTCAGTATCGACATGTGAATGATATATCACATATATGACCAATATTTGCACTTCCATAGTCATTTCCTTCATAAAATCATGTCGATTTGGGATGGTGGCATCCACAAGTATTTGTGAGCGAGCAACATCATACTCCGGGTCAAGTGCTGCTAAAAACACACCAGCCATGGTGGTATTTCTATACATCTTCTGCTGCTCAGGAGTAGCCGCAATAAGCATGAAGCTGTGAAGCTTCTCGAACATGTCATGGAGAGACGTATATAGAGAATGCAGGAGACATCCATTCTGCTTGATTATGAATATGTCATGTTGTAGCTGCAGTATCTTCGTCTCATTTCTCGCATGAGAATACGTAGCGGAGAGAATGTCCCACATCACCTTGATGGTGGGTTAGTGCAGAACGTCATTAGCGATCTCTACTGTCAGTGTGTTAGACACGTGCATAATCATCATCATCCTCCCATGAGGCGTTCACCCCAATCTTGTCAACTAGCTCCTCTTCGGTAAGAATATGTTTGTTACCAATAGACTGCAGTAGGCTCATGAACTGCATGGCCCATAGATCATAATTAGTCTCGTCCATCTTCACTATTGGCCATGGACCTTGAAAAGTACCTATGGCGGGTTATCAACTTTGCTTTCTGACATATAGTCGGATCTAAAGATTGAGGCTTGTAGACCAAAAAAGTTTGTCTACGCGGCCACGTAGGGGTGTGCGACAAGGTTGCCCTCTTGCACCCCTCTTATTTGTCATTGCTGCGGATGTCCTGGCGCATATTGTGGGCCGTGTTATTGATTATGGTCTCTCGGCTGGGTACTCGAGGGATGATTTGATGATCCCACTTCTCCAATACGCTGACGATACTATCTTCTTCATAGAAGGGGGCGCCGAGGAGGCTTCTGGCATGTCCGAGGCCCTAGATCTCTTCAACGAACTTTCTGGTCTCTTCAAGAATGCGGATAAATCTAAGGTGGTCCCCTTCGGCTTATCTGAGGAAGAGGCTCATACTTGTGGAAGGACTTTAGGCTCGGAATGCTGCTCCCTTTCGATTGACTACCTTGGGATGCCTCTATCAGTGGGTAGAACGAAGCTGTGTGACTGGTTCTAGGTTGTTGAGAAGCTTGAAGCGAGACTTGCGTGATGGAAATCGGCCATCCTCTCCAGGGGGGGCGATTGGTCCTCTTAAAGGCAGTTCTTTCCTCCATTCCTGTTTTCTTCTTGTCCAATCGACGCTTGCCGAAGGGAATCCGCAGCCGTCTCGAGAAGCTGATGCGCAAGTTCTTAGGGGGCAAGCATGATGGTGAATCGGGGGAGATCCATCTTGTTGAGTGGGATGTTGTCACACTCCCTAAAAAAGCGGGGGGTTTGGGAATCCGGAGACTGGACCAAATGAATGAGGCCTTGCTCCTTAAGTGGGCGACCAAAGTGTGGGGCCCCGGGGAGGATCTCTGCTGCAACGTTCTGTGCAAAATCTACGATGTAGGTGGTGCGCCGCCGGGTCCTGATGCTCATGTGGAGTCACCCACACCGTTCTGGAAGGGAATGATGGAGGTCTTTACCCGTCATCTCGTTCTGTTTAGGCCGGTGCTTGGCAATGGCGAATCCTTCGCCTTCTGGACTGATGATTGGACGCGGGGGGGGGGGTGGGGAGGCATTTTGCAAGCGATTCTCTCGCCTATTTGCTCTTGCGAGTGATAAGAATGCGCTGGTTGTGTCTTGCTGGTCGGATGGTAATTTGTTCCCCACCTCCACTAACTTCTCGGATCAACGACTCGAGGATTTTCTTTCATTGTTGGATTCTATCAAGGAGATGGGAAGGTCGTCTGTGGGAAGGGACCATTGGGAATGGCAGAAGGGCACTTTCTCAGGTAGGATGGCTTTTGGGGCGATTTGCAGGCCTCCCCCCTCGCGATCGGAGGAATTGGTTCGAGAATTCGCCTTCTTTTGGAGTTTGGGCCTCCCTTAACGGGTAGGCTTTTTCATGTGGTTGTTCAGAAGGCAGAGAGTGATGACGAGAGACCGCTGTGCTAGGCTTCTAGGCACCATCTCTGAGAGATGCCTTTTATGCGATGCCGCGATAGAGACCCTCGAGCACCTGTTCTTTCAGTGCCCAAGAACGATTCAGATTTGAGATGAGGCAAATTTAGCTTGACTACGCACGACGGACTTGGCCTCCTTCTGCAGCTCGTTGGTTGGCAACATGAGCAGACCTCGACGGGAGCTTTTTAGCCCTATTGCCATTACTTGGGCCTTGTGGCTCGCCAGAAATGCACTCCTTTTCTCTGGGCAACGGTTCTACAAGGAGAATGTGGGGATACACTCCGCGAGATTGGTAGAAGATTGGGATCTGTAATTGTCTGTTTTAGTTTTTGTTCCCCTTTGTCTTTTCACGTTTTTCTTTCTTTTAAATAAATCTTGGGGCGAACACCATTGAGTGTATACCCCTCCTTTAAGGCCTCAAAAAAATGTATGGAAGTGGTTGCATGTGTAGACTCAAAGTACAATCATTCCCATCAACCTATTCTGTACCTCGCGCCAACGCATGATATACTGATATGAAGTCACCCAAGTAACCCCAAAATCAGCCCGACGTGATCACATTATCACGTTCTCAGAGCCCTTGGAGGTAGTAAACATGCCACACGTGGCAACCTAGAGGGCAACAACAATCGTTGGGGCGACGACCACCATGAGAGGTCGGTGGTCGTCGCTGGAGGTGCGGCGACAACATCATCGGCGAGATGTGGCGACAGCCGCTAGAGGGCGAAGGAGCATGCGATGAGTGAGGTAGGGTTTTTGGGTACAAGGGCTTCAGTCTAGGACCGCCGCTTTTATACCATGTTGGAAGAAAACGATCAATCTATCTGTTCAAGGGAACCCTAGGGTTCTCTTATATAGGGGAGAGTCCCAAAGGGTAAATTACATAATGTAGATGAAAGAAATAGAAAATACAAAAGCGGTACGGTAACATAAGAATATCTCTATAAATATATAATCGTCCTAGAACGAGAAGGGGGCAAGCCTGGGGTTCGAGGCTCTTTCTTGTTTTATAAACGAGCTATCCTCTAAAATTCTGGATGCGTCTAAGCATATATACACTAGGAGGAACTCTTCTTCTAGATCTTGCATCGGCCGTTAAGGTTTAGTAAATGAAAGATGAAATGAGGCTGCTATCCTAAAATTGAGGCGAGGAGTAAGCTCGAGGTGGTTGAGGTGTAAGCGTCATTTTTCTCCCCAAAATGATAATTAATAAAAAATATTACATTAAATTTAAGATTATTTTATATAACACATATCTCCATATATTTAACGCAGTGGAAGGATTTTTGGAAATTCTTCAATGTTATAGAGGAGCAAATGTTGCTTCTTGTGCTAGATTTAAACACAAGGACATATGAAAGCATATTAAAATTACTTAAATAAATAAATAAATATTTACGAAGCTTAAGGGCATGCACCTCCTTGACATCTCACTCTATTTTTCCTTTAAATAACTCTCTTTGCTAGATCTCGATGTACTCGAGAACTGGTAGTTGTAAGTTTTACTATCTTATCCTATTAATATATGGGACGGACACCTCCAGAGTTTTCCCTTTCTTTTGAACAAAAAAATTTAAGAAGCTTGGTGAAGACAGGAGTGACTGCTTTCTCTCTCAGTCTTGATTTTATGTTTTCAAGTAATTTTGCTTCTAACTTCTGACTGACGAGGGCCACTTTCAGTTCTAGTATTAAACAAAGACTGGCCTCTGTGAAACTGTGCTTAGTGACACTTTTATTTATCAAATTTCTTGTGATACCTCAGAATAATGTTTAAGAAGCTTGGTGAAGACAAGAATGAATGCATTTTCTCTCTCAATTTTGATTTTATGTTTTAAAGTAATTTTGCTTCTAACTTTTGAGTTTTGACTGATGAGGGCCACTTTCAGTCCTAGTCTTAAACAAGGACGAGATGCTTACTCTGCTAAACTGTTCTCAGTGACACTTTTATTTATCAAATTTCTTGTGATTTCTCAGCATAATGTTTTTTGGTTAGATTGTGTTCAGATTTTATTATGATTTTTGGGGGGCTGCATGATCATGCACACACAGAGGCCCTGCATATTACATGCTTTTGTTAAATTTGAGAAGAATCGGTTCTTTTCTGCAGAGATTGCAAAGAGTAGTAGTCGAAGACCTTTGTATGCCACTCATCCACTGCAAAAATTTTCTTGGACAGCTGCTGATGATTCTCACACTGTATGTCTGGTTTGGATATTTCTTTTATAAACTCTATATTTTCTTTTCTCACCATTCAGTGTCCGCTCTCTTATATAGTTTTTTTAACCATATCTCTGTCATACAGTATTGCTTTGCTAGTTTCTTGTTTTAGACTGTGTATTGATATACTTTCATTCCATTTATTAAACGCGCCGCAGATTTATTACGTTGTTCTCAAAGGATGACAAGTTTTGCTACCAGCTATCATATGTCCAAATATTCTAGTTACTAATTTATAGTAATCTTTTGGGGGTGAGATCATCCCACTCGAAACCCATTTTTAATTAGTGGAAAAACCTAATCACTTACCACCTTCTTAATAGTTTCCATAGCTTTAGACGGGGGGCTATTCTTTCAATAGAGCTCTTAATCCACGTTGAACCATGCTCATGGATATTCTTTAAACTTTTTCCTGCAAATGCAGAATTGGGAAATTTAGGCTGGTCATCATATCATATTTGTGTGTTCTAAAACATTGTGGTGGTTTTAATAGAATATTTTGGTGCGTGTCATGTGGGGACCACACCGTTTTTATTGTCAAAAATGTGTGATCTAAATACCTTGCAAATATTTATAGAACCTGGCATATGTTTACCTTATGACTCCATCTAAATCATTCAGGTGTTTGTGGTTTTTGTCACACAGGAGGAATGGTCAAAGGCGTGTTTAGATGCTCTACAGGTTGCTGAAAAAAATTATCTCGGGAAAGATGATGCTGAAGTTATTTCTTATAAAGTTTTACAGGTAGCCAATATCCGAATTTGCAACCATGGCATGACTTTCTGAATTTGGTTAATTATATCCCATCTCTTTGATATTTTGCTAGATATTAAAAGGGAAGAGTGATATAAAGTATGCTCTTGATAAGGCGTTAAAATCAGGTGACTTTGCTGGAGTTCACGCTGAATGTCTCACTGACACATGGATCGGCAATGGAAGGTTTTTTTTGGGTTTAAATCTTCACATTAGTTGCTTGTGTTTCTCCAAAAATTGCTGCTTGTGCTTTATGGGCATCTTAATATATCTACTTTTGTCCTTCTTCCCAAGATCATTAATAGTTTCGCATTTGTTGCAGGTGGGTATTTATTGATCTAACTGCTGGGCCATTTTCATGGGGTCCGGCTGTTGGTGGTGAAGGTGTCCGAACAGAAGTTAGTTTGCCCAATGTTGAAAAGACTGTTGGCGCAGTTGCAGGTAATTTTTCTCTTGAAAGGGTACATGCATTTATATTGACGAAGACCGTGGATTTTCTTGGTAGTTGTATTGGTTAGTGTTGGGAAAAGAATGATAATTGTTTATTCCAAAGAATTCCAAGGTTTTCATATATAAAGGAGAAATCCACAGGTAAATTACATAAGATAGACGAAACAAAAATAAATTGAGAAAACAATACATAGACACAATCACATCTCTACACTCCCCCTCAAGATGGAGCATAAATGTCAATCATGCTCAGCTTGGATGTACACTTCTGAAAGGGTCCTCTGAGCAAGGCCTTAGTGAAGATACTGCAGTTTGTTCTTTTGAACAAGGTTTAAAATAGCGTGAGGCGGTCCAAGACATTTTACCAAAATGTGAGGTGAGGCGTAAGCCTCGAAGCGGCCTTGGTTCTTTTTTCATAGCTCTTTTTCTTCGATTATTCCGAGGATCGAGAAATTTCGCTAAGATGGAAGGAACCTTTTTTTTTGTCAGGGGTTGAGCCCCTATTTGAGTAAGGAGCAAGCAACCTCTTTTACCCTTTCTGGCAGGGCCTTGATCAGATCGCCCGGAGGAATCTTCAAATTTTTGGAAAGAAATTTAATCTCAAGCAAAATATACTAGAATAAATAAGAACACAAACTACTGCAACATATTGTTCAAAAGTCCAATACAAAGTATGGATTGCAACTATGATTGTTCAAAGTTCAAATACGATTACGAAATTATAAAAGAAAACGGAATGTAGGAAAGAAGTTCAACATAAGCATAATCTAGTGCAACATATTGTCCATCACATTTATGTGATCCATCAAAAATCACTAATCATCGACATTGATTCAACGAATCAACATCAGTCATCTTGCTCCGCATCATTATCGTTGCCATCATCGTCACAACTGCTACTGCTCATTGGATCCTTATCGGAATCATCCATATAATTCAAATGCACATCATTATCGATCTCATCATCGCTTCCATTCTTAGAATTGGAGAACTCCTCCCCCTCAACATTAGTTGAAGTTTTACCTAATCAAGAAAGTAATATTCATAGTCATTTATTTGAAAGTTGATTGCAACAAAGTAACGAATATTCTTTTAATTTGTATGGCACCTTTGTCATGTTTTCCCATTCTTTTTACGTCGAGCGACTTGAGCTCCTTCACCTCCTTTTACCTCAATAGGATCATCCTCAAGAGGTAAGTTTGCTTCAAGATCCTGATAGACCTCGACATCTTGAGCTTACAAAATCCATTTATCACCGGAGTCAGTCTTTGATGCAATTGATGCTCTGATACCAATTGATGCAAACGGCTTCCGACGTCGACGATAATAATATTTTTTTGGGGTGGATTTTTTGGTAGAAGAAAGAGAGAGGTTGAGAATAGAAACTAGAGGGGTTGAGAAGAGAACTCGCCGGGACTACGAGAGGTTGAAGGAGGAGAACCGTGGAGATCGCGTGGGGAGAGAGAGGGGAGAGGAGGAAGGAGAGAGAGATAAAAATCTCAACTTTGATTCATACTTGATTGAATAAAAATGCTGGACCCTCATCCCTTTATATAGGAGGGATGGCCTTACAAAAATAGTAAATTAATTAAATTAACAACCGACTTGCCTAAACTGACTCTAACTAATTAATTGACCCACTTTCAAATTAAAATCTACGAAATAAACGTTGAGATCACATGCGATCTCAATTATTTAATTAGACCATTACGACCACTAAAAAACGTAAATAAAATTGACGACTAATTAATTAGATAAATTTGGCCCTATAATTTGAGATCACGCTGCATCAGTCTTCCAAACATAAATGATCTTTTATTGGTTTCTTCCTTAATTCCCTATGTTTCAATTTGAGATTGAACATGATGTAAACCAAATCATTGAGATTCACTTGTGTTAAGCGATTTCTTCTCTTTGTATGGACCTATATAGGAATACGTATAGTCTAACATGAAACAAAAACACTATCATAAAAATATAATGCTTTAACTACTTACTTGATTGAACGAGCTCCAATTACGTTCACACTCAGAAGTACTACAAGTCAAGCTCAATACCCTAATAGTAAATGCAACCAATTCATGTGTTTCATCTCCAAACAACATCCGCCACTCCGCTGGTAATCGTCATAACATTTTAGTAATAACATTTAAGTATATGCAAAACTCTTTAAAATTATTTATAGCACTCACTGGGACTTCTTGTTTTCCTTGAATTGTCTGCATTTGCCAATCCATGCATAAACGAATCAAGTTGCGAATCTGCTTTTACCATGGCCTCAAATTTCAGCGAAATTCGGTCGAATTTCTGTCGAATATCGATATCCAGTCGAAACCGAAATTCGACCGAAACGACCGAAATGACCGAAATAGGGGGTCCTAGTACAAAAAATGACCGAAACAATCGAAATTTCGGTCGAAATTCCACCGAAATTCCATCGAAATTCTGTTTTGGTCGGTACCGAAATGGTGACCGAAACCGACATTTAAGGCCTTGGCTTTTACTATCACCGCTTGATCAACGATCAGCCTTTCCATACATGAAAACAATCCCATTTTGACCTCTAAGTGATTAGATAATAAAAGTGGGGATTGAGGAAATAAGCAGCAGCATGTAAAGGCCTCTGTAGTTGACGATCCCAACGACTATCCATAATATTCCAAATAATCTTGTATCTGGTCTCGTCATTTTCTAGATTTCGAGCTATCTCTTCCTTGACCCTGCCCATGGTTTCATAAATAAATCCCATCGGTGGATATTTTTTAGAATTTGCCAATCTCAAAACAGTGACTAATGATTTCCTAGTGTTGATAATATATGCAACAACATGCCAAAAGGACTTGCTCTTCAGAACTATGTTCAACACACTTTGCCCCAAGGTCGATTCACATAAGAACCGTTCTTCCATGCTCTTGAAGTGAAGAAGGATTAAAGTGAATCCTTGGTTCTAATCAAGCTTTGCAATGTAAGAAATGCAGTGGCAAATCGAGTAACAATAGGTTTCACCAAATCACAACTTGCAAATTTTCTCATTGTCGCTAAAACTCATGCATTAGCATAAACAAAATTTATTATTTCCTTCGCTTTTTAAATCCCTTCCATACCCACATACATCGGCCGACATCGTCAGATATGAAGGACTATTGGTTATGTTGAATGACAGTGAATTCACAAAAAAAATCTCCCAATGCTCTTGTATTTCCTCTTTCTCTCGTCTTTTTTCCAACTTGCATTCAAATTGAGTTGTTGTGTGGGAGGATTCGAAGTACATGCATCCCTACCTCTTTGTGCAATAAAAAATCCATCGTTCCTCGAGCTTGCTTAACACTGCTAGAATCTGTCAATGCTCTCTGTGATGGTTGATTTTCATCACCTCCTGATGACCTTTGCATCCCAACTCCACAAACGTCTTCCATTTCTTCAAATCTTCTTATCTTCTAATTACGATTGCTTTCCATGAATATCTTCATCTCTTGTTGAACCTCAATGGGAACGCTTGGATAGGCTCTCACATTCTTGCGTGTCTTTGCAAGATGGTCTTTTAGTCGCTTCACCTCACCGGTGATCTTCATCAAACAAAAATTACATTCAACATATACATAACCTTTCCCTTTGTGATACTCGTCCATTTCAAGTTCTCGGCAATATCTCCATCCAGATCCGATCGCCCCCTACTTTAGCCTTTCTTTCCCATATCTACAAGTTATACAATGACATACTTACATACTTACATTACAAAAGAAACACACTTGTAATCTTTCACCATGGATCAGAATTTAACCCAAAAATAGGAAAACCCACAAAGAACATATGAAAAAAGTCCTCGAAAGACATATCAAAGAACACATAAAAATGACAACTATAAAAAACAAAAAAACTTGCTGTGGAGGCAGCGTCGCTTGTGGTGGTTCTGGTCATCAGAAAAGGAGCAGGTGGTGGCTCCAATCATCGAATTCCGGCTAGGTGGCGCCACCTTAAGTTCCTCAAGTTCCAGAGGGCAGAGCTCTTCCACACAAGATGACGAGAGATGGGGTTTCTTTTTGTTCGAACAGATAGAAACCCCTTCAGTTTCTTTGTTTTGGGGAATAAGAGGGGTCATGTGCTTTGCACGTGATCGAAAAAAAGGGGGCTCCAGTTAGGCTTACGCCTCTGCTTCGCCTTGAGCACCTCAGGCGAAGATGAGGTGTGCGCCCTATCAACTAGATCTGAGGCGTGCGCCTTGAGAGGCTTTTGGCATGCCTCGCCTTGAGCCACCTCTTTTTAAAACCATGCTTCTGAACTAACATGAGAAGTAGAAATAAAGCTTTTCTGAATTATGTCCCATGTAAGTGGTAATTTTCTTCGATATATTTAATTCTCTTATGAAAGGCATGATTGTTTGCAATGAATAAAGCTGCTTGATTATCACATTGTAATTGCATATGAAGAGGCACATCTATATATAAGTCAGCTAAGATTGTGCTCCCTTGTGCCATAGATCTATACTTTGTTTCAACATTTGACCCGACAACCACAATATGCTTCTTACTCTTCCAGGATACTAGAGACTCGCCAACAAATACATTGAAGCTTGAGGTAAAACTTCCTGTCCTTAGGACATCCTGTGTAGTCTGCATCTGCACAAGCTGTGATAGTCAGTGACCCCCCTTTCTTGAACAACAATCCTGCACCTAGGGATGACTTCAGGTACCTCAAGATCATATGAACTGCATCCATATCTACATGTCGGGGCTGCTCCATGAACTGACTAACCTGACTAACAACAAAGGAGATGTTTGACCTAGTGATGGTAACGTAAAGAAGCTTTCCCACCAATTCTCGATATCTTCTTCTGTCCACCTCCTTTGTATCAGCGTCGTATAACCTCATGTTAGGATCCATAGGAATAGTGGTAGGTCGACATCTAACCATGCCTGTCTCAACTAGCATGTTCGTAACATACTTTCTTTGGGTCGTCACAAGACCCGGCTAATTTCTGACAAACTCTAACCCCAAAAAGTATCGTAAGGTGTCAAGATCCTTGGTGGCACTGTCTGCCAAGAAATTCCTTCGCCTTCTTGATCACCTGCACATCATCTCCTGTAACAAGAATGTCATCAACATAGATCATGATAACTACCGCACCTCTGTGGGTTCTCTGTACAAACAGTGAATTATATGCGTTTGATCTCTTGAATCTCTGCTTCTCAATCAGATCCGAGAGCTTCTGAAACCATGCCTTGGACTATGCTTAAGCCATATATTGCCTTGTGACGTTACAAACATGCTGATGCTGACACACCCCTTAGCAGTAAACCTCAGAGGCTGCTGTATGTAGACTTCCTCCTGAAGATCTCCATACAGAAATGTATTTTTAACATCAAGCTGAAATAAAGATCAATCACGTACCACAACAACTGCAAGAAGAACTCGGAGTATGGAGTGGCGAGTAACATGGGAGAATGTGTCCAGATAATCCACCACGTAAGTCTGAGTAAATCCACGCGTAACCAATCTGGCCTTGTAACGATCAGGACTTCCATTTGCATGGTGTTTATTTGTAAAACACACTTGCAACTGACAATAGATGCTCCATTGGGAACATGGACCAAACTCTAGGTATCACGTGACTGTAGTGCAACCATCTCCTCTTCCATGGCAAGACGCCACTGACTATCTCTCAAGGCCTCCTGGTAATTCTGTGGAATCTTAATGGTAGATAGAGCAATTGTGAACCTCCTGAATTCCCATGACAAGCGATCAAAGGAAACATGGGAAGCGAGCGGGTACGAGGCACATGTTTGCTTCTGCTTCCTAAGTGTAATAGGCACATCCAGGTCATTGAGGATCTCCTCAATCTGTATGCCAGCTTCCTGTAAAGGTTCCTGCTCATACGCATCGTTAGATCCATCGTTAGAAATAATGTATTCAGAACAAACCTGAAGTGTGCTGGATGATGGGCGAGGACAATGAGCAGAAGAAAATCGATGAATATAGTATCATGGCAAGGATGGATCTAGGATAGTGGGATGTGGTGGTACATGAAGAGGTGAATGAGGTGGTGGAGGTGGAACAACCGACACATGTGGAGGTGGAGGTGGTGATGGGCTTGTAGGAGGAGCTGGCATGTAGACCTCATTATCTGAATTTGATGAAGTCATCCTATCACCTGTAGGAGAAAAATACATCACCGACTCAAAATGTGACATCAACACTAACATAATATTTTCCGCGCAATGGATCATAGCATCTATATCCCTTCCGTGTCCTGGAGTACCCAACAAAAACACATTTGACAACTCTAAGAGAGAGCTTGTCAAGACTAGGAGATAACTGATGTACAAAGGTAATTGAGCCAAAAACATGAGTGAGTGAAAATAACTCCTCTGAAAACGTCAGGGAGAAAGGAACTTTCTCATCCAGTACAGATGAGGGCATACGATTTACAGGATAACAAGCTATAGAACCGCATCACCCCAAAATGAATGTGGGGCACGACTCTGAATAAGAAGAGTTCGAGTAACATCTAGTAAGTGGCGATGCTTTCATTCTGCAACACCATTTTGTTGAGACGTATAGGCACATGAAGTTTGATGAACAATGCCACAAGATGAGAAGAACCGTGAAAGTGAATGAGTACATAATTCCAATGCATTGTCAGTTCACACAAATTTGATTGAAGAAGTCTGACTAGAAGTAGACAATGCGACAATTATCCTATTGAGTCTGTGGTAAGCTTCTTTCACGGGAGGAATAGTAGCATCCGCAATTATCTGTGAACGAGCAGCCTCATACTTTGGGTCAATTGCTGCTAGAAATACACCAACCATGGTGGCATTCCCGTATGCCTTCTGCTGCTCAGGAGCAGAAGAGAGAGGCATAAACTGTGGAGCTTCTCGAACATGCCACGCATGGACGTGTATAGAGAATGAAGAGGCCATCCATTATTCTTGAGAGTGAATGTCATGCTGTAGCTGCAGAATCTTTGTCTTATTCTTAACTTGGAAATATGTTTCTGTGAGGATACCCCACATCGCCTTGGTGGTGGGATGATGTAAAACATCATTGACGATCTCTATCATCAATGTATCGGATAACCAAACCTTGGCATAAGCATCATCCACCTCCCACGAGGTGTTAACCCCAGTTTTCTTAGCCGGTTCCTCCTCGGCAATGTTTCTTACTTGTAGACTTCATGAGGCTCATGAACTGCATGGCTCATAACTCGTTGTTCGTCCCATCCATCTTGACGATTAGTGCTGATCCTCTAAAAGTGCCTATTTTCGTTGATATCAACTTTGTTCTCTGGCATACTACCAGATGGAGAAAACTAAGGTTTGTAGACCAAAACAAATATGTCTACACAGACATACGGGAATTCGATTGCGTGTGTAGACTTAGGATGCAACCAATCCCATCAACAAAAACGGACCGATGCGGAACTTGCAGAAGATGGCGACGAATGCCGTAGATGGCAACCGCCGACGATGCATAGTTGCCACAGAGGCCGGCGGCGGTGATGAGGAGTAAAAGAGAGGCTGACGATGGTTGCAGCTGCGACAAGAAAGATAGAGAATGGGGGTCCGGCGGTGGCACTGAGAGAGAGAGAGAGAGAGTTCAGCAGCGACGCCAGCGTGAGAGAGAGGTAGGACTTGGGGGTGTCGGTTAGGGTTTCTTAGATATGAGAGCTCAGGTCTAGGACCACCACTCTGATACCATGTTGGGAAAAGAATGAGAATTGTTTATTCCAAAGAACCCCGAGGCTCTTTTATATAGAGGAGAAACCCATGGCTAAATTATATAAGATAGATGAAACAAAAATAAACTGAGAAAAGACATAATCATATCTCTACAGTTGGGCCATCCTTGATTTGTTACCTTCGGCATTTTGAATAACATCGAAGCTGTGTTTGTTAACATGTAATGTAAGGACACAATAATTTGAGTTAGAATAGATGACTGTTGACTGTTGATTTGTGATCGCTAGAATGGTAGTCCAATTAAAAAGACTGATAAATCAATCTAGCGCATGGCCTCAAATTTCAGCGAAATTCGGTCGAATTTCTGTCGAATATCGATATCCAGTCGAAATCGAAATTCGACCGAAATGACCGAAATATGGGGGTACTAGTACAAAAATTGACCGAAATGGTCGAAATTTCGGTCGAAATTTGACCGAAATTCCATCGAAATTCTGTTTTGGTCGTCACCGAAATGGTGACCGAAATCGACATTTAAGGCCTTGATCTAGCGTTTTGTATAGCTGATGTATTCATGATGCGCGGAGGGAAACCTTCTAAGTGAATTTGATGTTTCAGAGTTTTATTCTTATTGAATAATTACAGTCCTGTGACTCCGTGCTAAAGGACTCTTTTAACAAACTTTAAAGTGTTCTTTTAATCTCCCATGGAGTCGAACCATTTGTGGGTTACCTGTAGTAATAGTTTTTTGGAAGAAATAAAATGTTGCATCGAGTCTCTTGCCATGATGCATCAATGATGGCCTTAGGGTTATATCTGGATTCTATCTGCGTGGGTAGAAATTAAACTTCTTGAATGATGTTTAATTGTTTTATCCTAATGTGCTTTTTGTTCTCGGTTTTTAACAGAGATTACAGAAGATGAGGCTGAGGATAGATTGCAAGATGTTATCAGAGAAAGGTTCTCTGTTTTTGGTGATGTATGCGGCTGTCTCCCTTAGACTTCTGGTTCCAGTTTTCCACGATGAACTCTATCCCTTAGACATACAATTGTAGCTAATGTTTTGTTGCTTCCGTTTCGATAAGAGTGCCTTTAAATTTGACTAATTCTGGGTTTTCTCACCTAAACAACATTTTCATGCATAGCTTAGGTCCCGGTACTATTTGTTGTACTCTTCTTCAAGTGTTCGTTGGTCAACTTCTAAAAGGCAATGGTTTGTTATGTCTTGTCAAAAATTTGCCTTGGCTTGTATTTTTTATCACTAGGTAAGGTCTGTTTATATATTCTAAAATTCACAATTCAACTTTGGCGATGATTACCACAACTCTTTTGACAATTACACCCAGTTCTTTTAGCAAAGCCTACAGCACAAGCACTGCGCTTACCAGTCTGAGTGCCTATTGTGTTTGCCTTGTTTATCTACCAAATTTCCTGGCTTCCCCTCCTTTTAATAGGCAGCATTGTGGTTGCTTATGTAGGTCAAGTGGCAGCATATCTGCAGTTCCATAAGACCTTTGGATTTGCTACTTCTCTGGTCTCTTGAGTTCTAATTAAAAATGGTCACTGATAACAGTTACTAGTAAACTATCTTCTTTTGCCCTGTGTCTGTGTGGGGTATCCTTTTTTCTCGACATGTAGCTATCTCTATGCTGCGGCTAGACTCGTTTCTTATCATGCAATGAGGAATGACCCTTGATCATTTCTGAAAAAATACTGGTAAGTTGAGAGCATTGTTCTTATTAAATAATTAGTCATCAAACTGCCTTCAGAGAAGACATAACATTATTTTTTGCAAGTTGAGAACCATGTTTCTATAAGATTATATTTGTTTGAGACCATGGTTTCTTATGATCTTTAGAAATGACTAAGATTGGATTTGTTTGGGACCGTGGTCTATTATGATGTTTAGAGTCAACCTATGCCGTTATTTATTGATATTATAGAAATGTTTGATTCACCTTAATTTTTAATTAACGAATAAAACAGGTGTATGTTTCTGAAATAACATGAGATTGGCAAAAAAGTAGTTAATGAATGAAATTTGCTACAACTTCATTGTGAAAATATAAAATTAGTGCTGCATCACGAACACTTCACACGAAAGGATCCAATGGGTCCAGAACTTCAGATGTTCGTAGTATATTATGTCAAGGATTACAAGGGTTTGGAGGTCCTTATATGCTATATAGGACCATGGACACATACAGGTCTCAATGCTAAGAGACGTGGGGCTAACTGAGATAGTAGTATAGTTGATTCATGGGGATATCCAATTACCTATCTATATACACAACTCTAACTGTCTTGTCAAGCTACAGTGGAAAAAAATGCATATTGTCTCAAAAAGAAATCATCAACATATCTTTTGACGACTTGAGAGTGGACTCTATCTAAGAAGATGCTGGTAGGAGACCCGACAGAGAAGACAACACATGGAGGAGAGCTAATCCTGGAGGAGATGGTCAGAGAAAATGTTTGGTTGGAGGAAGATGGTCGGAGTGTTTATCTGCATGTAAAAAACATGGGGGGCAAAATGTGTATGAGATGATCTTAGGCATTGAAAGTATGATCCATTCAAGCTGTAGTATGAGTTCATCCCAAACATCAATAATAGAATGGCCCTCTCATATAAAGATCTTGAAAGCGTGTCTCTCCTATATGACAATTTGGAAAAATGATCCTCTTTGACACTGGAACCTAAAAAGTAACTTCTCATATGGGGACTTCAAAGAGAGAGACTCTCATAGAGGGACCTCAGGATTCTCTTGCATTGGAATCTCAACAAAAGAGATCATTTAATTGAGGATATGAGCATACTATCGAAAATGAATCTTTTCATAGGCGATCTCAAGCAAAAGTAGTGATTTCATCAATTCTGCCACCCTCTTTTCTCCCTTATTCATCAGAATCACAGAGGTAGGCAATCAAATTGAGGGAAGATTCAAGAGGCATAGAAAACTTCTCCATTTTTTGCATTTTCACCACTGATGTTTTTTCAAAACCTATGCCATTTTTTGGAATAATTTTCGAACTTTTTCCTTGCCTTTTGTTCTTTTTGAGTGGCCCTAGTCTGTCTAATCATACAAACATAAAAAAACAGATTAATAAAAAGAAGTGCAGCTTGGGCTTAAGGCATGCTAAGAAGTAGAAGCACATTTTCTTGCTGATAGTCAAAGAAGTTCCTTTGGTCCGTTTTGCGTAGGCATGGCTTCCCAAGCTTGTGGATCTCTTGGATGCGAATATGCGTCTCCACTGCTTCGCTCTCTGTGATGATCAATGGCCGACCATTTGGTGGTTCCTTCCAGCCTCGACGGGGGGCGCGGCAGGGCTGTCCTCTTGCGCCCCTCCTCTTTCTTTTGGCCTCCGATGTTCTTGCGCGCATGGTGAACCGCGCAATTGACGCGGGGCTTACTAATGGATTCCGTAAGGGGGATGTTTGTGTGCCCTTGATCCAGTTCGCCGATGATACTATTTGTTTTATTGAGGGCGGTGCGGATGAGGTTTCCGGTATGGCCAACACTCTTGCCCTTTTCTGTGAATTATCGGGATTGTCGATTAATGTCTCCAAATCCAACGTGGTGCCTTTTGGCTTGTCTCCTGCGGAGGCGGAGGAATGCGGCCGGCTGCTCGGTTCTTCGCCTGGTGAGCTTCCGATTGCATATCTAGGGTTACCTTTATCGGTGGGGCGGGCCAGAGCCAAGGATTGGCGTGTTATTACTGAACGGGTGGAATCGTGCCTTGCTGGTTGGCAGGCGGCTTTGCTTACTCGGGGAGGGCGTCTTATCCTTCTCAAATCGGTGCTCTCGTCTATACCTGTGTACTTCCTCTCCGTTCGGAGAATGCCTGCGGGGGTCCGAATGCGGCTTGAGCGGTGTATGCGTCGTTTTTTGTGGGGGCGGAAGGAGGGGAATGGTAGGGGCATGCATCTGGCCGCGTGGGATGACGTGTCCATGCCTAAGCACTTTGGTGGGCTTGGTGTGCGGAGATTGGATCTGGTTAACGACGCTCTCTTACTCAAATGGGTGAGTAGACTCTGGGGACGGAAGATAACTTCTTCACCAATGTTCTCAGGGTGCTCTTGGGCAACGATTGGTTCGGGCTGCAGCGGGGGGTCTTGCGACCTCATTATTCCCCGTTCTGGCGCAACGTGATGGCCGCCCTGCAGAGGAATGTTGCGCTCTTCACCCCGGTGTTGGGGACGGGGGACTCCTTCAAGTTTTGGCTGGATGATTGGTCGGGAAGTGGTCCTCTCTAGGTGTGTTTTCCAAGATTGTTCGCGCTTGCGTCGAATATGAATGCATCTGTGGCTGAATGTTGGGTGGATGGGTGTTGGTGTCCGCGTTTCTCAGCGAACTTGGCGGGTGGATGACTTCGTTTTGATGATGGTGGCTCTCTGTATTGTCGCTACGCCAAATTTGCAGGGGGATCATTGACGCTGGAAGGACGGATCCTTTTCCACTAGGAAGGCTTACCGGGCTCTGGTCCTTCCTCCACCACCTATATCATCTCTTCTTGTGCGTGATTGTCAATTCTTCTGGGGCTTGCGCTTGCCGGAACGCATTGGCATCTTCCTTTGGTTACTTCGCAGAAGGAGGCTGTTGACTCGTGATCGTTGTGCCAAATTTTTTCCACACTTCAGTGCATCTTGCCCCCTCTGTTGTGATGAGGATGAAACCGTTGACCACCTCTTCTTCGGCTGCCACTTGGTTTCGGGAATCTGGGACGATTTGCCTTGGGCGAGAGCGGACAATCTCTCCGCTTTCTGCGAGATTCTTTGGTGCAACAGGAACAGGGCGAGGCGTGACCTATTGGCTCCTATCGCGCGACTGTGGTGCATATGGCTTGGCAGGAACGAGGTTATTTTCTCAGGGCAGCGTTTCTATCGTGAAAACATACTTATTTCGTGTACTCGACTTATATCCGACTGGTGTATTCGGTAGGTTTTTTTGGGCCTCTCTGTGGTGGTCGAGTTTCTTCTTGTCGCATACGCATTCTGATACCTTCTCTCCTTCCTTGATTTTGTAAGTATTTCCCACTTTTTTTTTTCTTTTTCTAGTTATATATATAGCTGGGGCGAACACCAACGAGTGTATCCCCCTTTTTTTTTAGCCTAAAAAAAAGAATCATCATATCTTCATTATCTTTACTAGGTCTCCACTGCCTTGACATTAAGAGACTTCTCATAGGGTCATCGCACCTTACAACTACAAACATGCTGAATTTTATGGCTTTGCCTTCTATAATGACACCTCTTTTTTCTCTTAGTGCGATCTGCCTCTACTCATCTTGCTAGGTACAATGGTGGTCACTACTATCGATTCACTTGTTGGCATTCGATTAAGGAGTCAATGATTTTTGTTGTTAGCCAAGGTTTCCTTGTACCTTTTACCTTCATGATTTTGGCATCTCCGCGGCGTAGGCTCACACTTGTGGATACTTCGATCTTGTTATGCACAATCATGTCACGATCTTGGAGAAAAAACCACTAACTACGAGAAAATTAGGAAAATATGGTTAAAATAGATAAAGATCAAGATAATGAATTGAAAATCGTGCACCTGTAAGATTGGTCACTTCGTACAATGTGGAACATAAAATTAGCGCACCATCATGAATGTGAGCATTAAAATATTACACGATTAGAGAAGGTCAAGATGATGTGATGTCCTGCTCCATGAGAAGACCAAATTGGGTTGGATCCTCATAATATTCTTCCTAAAGATAAGAGAGAGGAGCATCTGTTACTTATAAGATTGGCTTGACTAAAACATAGATAGATTACTTTTCAATGAGGAGAAAAGATCATTTGTGTTGCAAAGACTGCAAATTAATCCTAGGATAGAGCTTGACATATCAACATCACTTGCTAGTCATGGATACATAAATAAAAGGTTTAGTAAAGAGGAGGCTTCCCAAGATCATTAGAACTAGATGGTGGAATCTTCAATTGAAGCAACCAAGCTTCAAGGAGAGGTTTAAGAAGACTTATCTTGGGAATTCAGGGTAGGAAATATCACAATATATGGGCGATATATTGTTGATATATCGGTATCGATTAGGAAGGGATATCGATATTAACCATGCTATCGATTTCCCCTATATCAACGATACAATCTCGATATATCGCCATATATCGAGTGTCAGCAATATAATGACGACAAAGGGAATCTTCCAACTTAAATTTCCACCCATATCACCCCATTTAGACCCAAGTCTGCTACGAACTCCTCTCCAAGGTTCTCTATTGCTCCTGACAGCTCAAATTTCCACCCATTTCGCCCCAAGACTGCTACGATCTCTTCTCCAAGGTTCTCCAATGCTCCTTCCTTCCTTTTAGGTAAACAATAGATCTTCTCCAATTTTTTTTTTTGAGAAATTTCTTGGGGATTTTGTTCATATTGGGTAGGTATTGCATATTCTTGAGTTTTCTTTGTAAGAGTTAAAGTATTTAGTGAGATATATAGGGGAATTAATTTGGGATTTTTGAGTTTTGTTGTGAAATTAAGCTGTTATGAAAGGAGAAACTCGAATCTCATGTTCTAGACATAGAAAAAAAGATTTTATGACGCTTTGTTTTAACTAAAAATTGGTAATTTATTAATTCTGTGAATTGAACATTAGATCTATAATTTATTTTCGTGTTTTATGTCTCATGCGTGGTTTGTCATGGAATTGGTTGTCTCAACTCTAGATCTAGGATGTTTTTCCTTAGAAATCGAAACAAATACATTTAAATAGTATGTTAAACATTAAATATCAAAGACTTTATGCATATTAAGCATGTTAAAAAATATAATAAATTCGAAAATTAAAAAAAATTAATTAGCAAATAATTGATTGGTCCCCTCATATGTCTCACGAATGTTTGTTGTGTAATTTCTCCGTAGGTTTCAGCTATCAACATCATGAGTTCACACTTCAGTTTGGATTCCGATGATCAGAGGGACAATGGAGAGATTGGTTGGAGGTTTGCCATCGCTCCACATGGTAACAAATCGCATGGCCTCAAATTTCAGCGAAATTTGGTCGAATTTCTGTCGAATATCGATATCCAGTCGAAATCGTAATTTGATCGAAATGACTGAAATGACCGAAGTATGGGGGTCCTAGTACAAAAAATGACCGAAGTGACCGAAATTTCGGTCGAAATTCCACCGAAATTCCATCAAAATTCTGTTTTGGTCGATACCGAAATGGTGACCGAAACCGACATTTAAGGCCTTGACAAATCGAACCCACAGTGCCACTTCTGTGGGAAGAGGTTGGGAGGGGGGATTACACGGCTGAAGCACTATTTTGTTGGCAACAATAAGAATGTTGCCAAGTGCATGCGTTGTCCCAAAGATGCGAGGGAGTTGGTGAAGGTTGACTTGGACGGGAAGAAGGACAAAGATGTATAGAGGTCCAGAAGGGATGAACAATTCAAGGAATTCATATTTGAGAAACAGTTCAATGTCCTCTCCGATTCAGATGACGGTGACTTTGTCTACCCTGCTGATATTCAGACCGCAGCTGAGAGGAGGGCATACAAAAGGGCAACAAAGGAATCTATGAGGAGCGAGTTCGAGAAGAGAGAACTCGACAGTGCACAAGGCAACTTTTATGGTGCCGGTGGCAGTGGGAGCAGTTCTGGAGGTGCACCAGTACCAACACCTATGAAAAAACACAACGAGAAGGAATTTAAGCCCTTCTTGATGAGGAGCAAATCCTTGCACTACAAGCTAAGCAATGATCCGAAGCAGAAGACCGTGAATGGCATGTTCACAATTGCCAGGGAGAGAGTGGGCAAGGCCATCAACAAGCTCTTTTTTGGGGAGAGCATTCTGGCAAATGTTGTTAGTGGACCATTTTTGAGGCATTCCATCGACGAGATCATTGCCACGAGAATGAGAGCGAAGGCTCCCACATTTAAGGAGATAATGAGCAAATATCTCAGGATGGAGAAGGAGGAGATGAACAAGTACATCACTTGGCTGAGGAGGAGATGGCCAGAGTATGGTGTGACACTGATGTACGATGGGTGGACAAGCTACACGAGGAAGCAAATTATCAACTTCATCGTTTACTGCAATGGGAAGGCCATTTTTTTGAAGTTCGTTGATGCATTCGAGCATGTAATGGACCACAAGTACCTGTTGAAGTTGATGAAAGACATCAAGGATATTAAGAAGGAGAACATTGTCCAGATTATCATGGACAATGGCAACACCGTCAAGAAAACAGGTAAAACAATAATGAATTCTTGTAGCTACGGTATTTTTTGGACACGATGCGCTGCACATTCTATCGATTTGATATTGAAGGACTTCAGCAAGAGGAAGCTTGTCTCAAAGGTGGTGGAGCAAGTGCAGATGATCACCATCTTCATTTACTATCATTCCAATGTGCGGCTTTGATGAGACGGATGTGCGATGGTGAACTGGTTATGCCTGTCATCACATGCTTTGCAACCAATTTTATAGCGTTGCAGAGCCTTAAACAATATAAGATGGGTTTGAAAATCATGTGTTGCCAATAAGAATGGTTCGAGATACCCGAAGCTCGAACAAGAGGGAGGAAAGTTGAGACATTGATCAATGATCTTCTCTTCTAGGATGACGTGACACGAGTCACGAAGATTATGGATACGATTGTATCCACATTGCGGATTGTGAATGGTGACAAAAAGCTAACCATGAGAGTGATCTACAAGGCAATGCATGCATGAGAGAGAAGATCTGAGAAGCAGTTTGGAAGAAAGGATATAAAGCCTGGTTAGACATCATTGACGAATGTTGGACCAAGATGCTTTTGCATCCTCTTCACAAGGCTGGTATGTATATGCAATAAATGAATCTGTTCTTTAATTTTTGATACCATTGTTTATGGATTAAATTATGAGAATTATGCATGCATGTGCCTTGTGTCCAACTTATTACTTCAATCCCAAGTATCGGTATAAGCACGATCTTGGTACAAAATGCCGACCTTCTAGCAGCCATCCAAATTGTGGTGGAGAAGCTTGTCAAAAACGAGAAAACACAGACCATGTGCATGAATGAGGTAATTTGGAATCTAGTGGATTTATATTTCCAAGTAGTCTAACAAAGTATTCATTGGAATTTGGAAGTATATGTGACAATTTATGACTTCTAACAATGTGCAGGTCAAGTACTTTAGGGATGCTTTGGGGTCCTTCAGTAGAATTACTGTGGTCAATGGACGGGGTATTACTCTTCCTGGTAACGAATACGTCCCTTGATTGTGTTATGACATATTACTAGTATTTACTATTATTGATTTATCTCTTTTGGATTTTCCGCTGCGGAATGATGGTTACTGTACGAGATTAAGGCTCTAGACCTATGAAAGGTGACAGTGAAAGTATTATCGCAAACTGCATTTGTTGATGGTTGTGAGAGGAACTGGAGTACGCTCACCATTATTGATTCGAATAGACAGAACATGTTGGGAGAACAGAAGCTCCATGATCTTGTCTACGTGCTCTACAACATGAGGCTAAGATGAAACATGCAATGGAGGGGCATGACAAAAAGGACTACAAGCCCCATCGATCTTGCATACATTTTCAAAATGCACGATGACGATGCAGATGAAGATATTCTCCAGAGTTGGTTGGACTCCAATGGTGCTTCGGTGCTTGATCAATAGGGAGGCAATCCGAATCTGCACATAAGCTAGCAAATGGGAGCATATGTTGGTGATTTCATGGCCAGATCTGGGCAAATCACGGACCCTCTTGGAGGGTTGGAGCTTGATGCAATTGTTAATGACATTCTCTCCACTGGTTTGAAATTCGAATCCAAATCCAAATCAAAGGATGATAGTGGGAGTGATGATGATGATTCTGTTGGCGGCCATGGTGGATTTGGTGATGGGGAAACACATTCAGGGGGGTCAGGGCCAGTAGGGGGTGATCGTGGACTAAATGATACAAGATTTGGGGAAGAGCTCCACACAGGGTGTGAATATATGGAGCCGCACGGAAACACACATGGACAATTTGTCCCAAGTCTGAGTCCAGGACATTTGGATTACGAAGCATACAAACACGACCATTATCATACGACCAACTACATGGATGATCTGATATCATCTGTAGGTTCCTTGAGCTGCATGAACATTGACAACCCTTATCGTGGAGCAATATCAAGTCCCTTGGGTGGATATGGATCATCACACAATGAGAGATCATTTGACGTCTTCCCAGAGTACTTTCATGCTCTTCATCTTCTTTAGGCACATACATATCCATCATATGGGTACAACGGGTATGGATACACTAGCTACAATGTTGAAAACTATCGAGGTAGCCCGCCCGAACAGAGCCAGGGCAATTATTTTGGTGGTGACAACTGTCATATCTTCCCGAGTCGACTTCTACACGTCCATGCCTCCCCCTCTTCCTTCGCAGAGATCCTCTCCTACTCAGCCATCGTCATTCGAGGATCTCAAGCCATTACTTCGTAGCCTCATCGTACCCCTCGTGATACAAGATCTAGTGCTTCTTATTCTCTTATTGGGATACTTATATGCATCGACGACCATTTGTACATGCAATATGTGATGGATTACAAAGCCATGTACTCGTACATGACATGGGAGAACTACTGCGAGTTCATTGAGTCCGCAATGCGCTATGAGAGACAACATGGCCGTTATGGGGGCATACAGATCCATCACGGAACTCTTGATTCTAAACCACTAGGTAATATCTTTTATAATATTGCATTAATTTACATTTTTTTCATTTATTTTTGTGAATAGATAACTCTTTAGTCGTTGTATTTCTGTAATTAATTCTTTACTTCACTAGAACGGTAGAACCTTCCATTATGAAAAGTTATTTATATGAAAGAAACATTATTCCATTAATTATTATTTAAAATTTTCAATGAAATGACTCATTTTAATGCCATTCATTGGCACGTGTTCTAAGTGTGGTTAACTTAGCTACTTTGATTCCAATTTCAATGTTTATTCATCACCAATCAACATTAGCAACGATATGTTCGATATGGCTGATATGCGTGATATAAGAGTCATAGATGATCGATATGTGTGATCTAAGTATATATTTGCAAGTTATTTAGTGTTAACGAACTTGGTTGAACTCCATTTCCAATATCTATAAGTCAACAATCAATATTAATAGCGATATGATCGATATGTGTGATAAATGGGGTATAAATGATTGATGTGTGTGATATAAATGTATACTTGTAGGTTTATTCTTGTTTTAATAACTTGGATGATTTTAATTTGTGAAAAACGATAAAAATGACTTTTTTGAGTCATTTCCGACATTTCCACCGATATCGTCGATATATCCTGATATATCCTCGATATATCATTTTCCGGGCGGACCGATACGATATCGATATTTCACAACTTCCTCGGGATTGTAACAGAAGTGCAAACGAGATGACTATATCATCTTGCATCCGAAAGGTAACCAAAGAGATGTTAAGCGAGTCTAACGAAGGAGTTCCGTGTCAAAAGGAGGCTTGGTGATGGATTGAAGCGGTGCAAGAGAAGCTTGGAATTAAAAGACATTGCTTTATAGCTGTGTATAAGGATAGATTAGAGGAAACTGTCACGAACTATAAAACAATGAAGAAGGAAGCAAAGAAGGTTGTTAGTGAAGTTCATTCAAGAGCTTATGAGGTTTTGTATGAAAATATGGACTCTAAAGTAGGACAGAAGGATATATTCGTATTCGCCAAATCAAGAGTAAAAAAGATCAAAGACCTTTCTCTAGTTAGATGCATTAAGGATGAGGAAGTCATGTGCATGCTACTTAGAAGAATATAAAGATTAGGTTGAAGCAGTATTTCTATAAGTGCTTCATTGGGGAAGGGAATAAAGAGATCACTCTGGGAGATCTAGCTAGCGGTGAAAGTTACCTGAATCGTGTAAGGTATAGATAAATATAAAGGAAGGAGGAAAAGGAGGTTGCGAAGGTTATGAAACCTGAGAAATATGTAGGACTTGATGACATTCCTATAGAAGTATGAAGAGTTTTAGGTGAACATGATTTTACATAGCGCACAAATTTATTCAATGTTATTTAACGAAGCAAGAAAATGCGTGAAGAGTGGAGGAGAAGCATCATGGTGCCTCTTTTATATGAATAAAGGAGGCATTCAAAATTGTTCGAGTTACAGAGGTATCAAACCAATGAATTATACTATGAAAATTTGGTAATATGTGATCGAAAGAAGGTTAAGGCAAGTTTACATAATAATAGAAAATAAATTTGGATTCATACCAGGTCACTCAACTATTGAAGTTATGTTGATTTACAAAGCTAAAAGGAAGAATTTTCATATGTTTTTTACTGATTTGGAGAAGGCTTGTGATTCAGTCCCATGGGAAATATTGTAGAGAGTTTTGGAGAAGAGACAAGTACCTGTCTTATACATTAACATTATAAAAGATATGTTTGATGGGGCTTCGTCTTGTGTAAGTATCCAATTTGGGAAGACTGACTATTTTGATATTACTATTAGCATCCGTATGCATCAAGGTTCAACTTAAGCACATTCCGCTTTACTTTGATTATGGATGAGTTGACTAGTCACATTCATGATGAGATACCTTAGTGTTGGTTGTTTGCTGATGATATTGTGTTGATTGATGAAACTAGAGATGGAGTAAATAAGAAGCTTGAGATTTCGAAACATGTCATCTAGACTAAACAATTTTGTAAAAAGTAGGACCAAGACTGAATATATGGAGTGCACATTTGATGGAAGCAGTGGTGAAGGAATCGATGTGAAGACTTTGGATGATAACATTCGGAAAAAAGTTTCTTTTAGATACTTGAGATCTATTTTGCAACATGATGTGGAATTGATGGAGATATTACTCATAGAATAACTGTAGGTTGGTTAAAGTTTAGAGGAGCCTCTACTATTTTATGTGATAAGAATTTCCTTTGGAAATCAAAGGAAAGTATTACAAACCAGCATAAACGCTGTTATGATCTGTGGTTCTGAATGTTGGCATGTGAACCAAAGACATGTGCAAAGAATGGTAGTAGTATAAATGAAAATGCTAAGGTGGATGTATGGTTATACAAGAAAAGATCGAATTCGAAATCATGTGATCAAAAGGAAGTTGGTGTAGCTCCGATAACGGATAAGATGAGAGAAAACTGCTTAAAATGGTTTGTCCATTTGCAAAGGTCGGTTGACGCATCAGTTAGAAAATGCGAGATTTGAGATGTTGAGTTAGCTAAGAGAGAACGGGGAAGGCCCAAGAAGTGTTGGAATTTGGGAAAAGGCTTTGTTTTTGTTGCATTCAACATCATCATTCATTTGAGGGATTTAAGGGGAAAACATTTGATAGAAACACATGGAATTTTCATTTTTCTAATCATTGAAATTTGGATGCTTTTTAATTTCCTCCTTTTTCAACTTTCTTTTGCGCTCACATTATTCCAAATACCATAGGATTGACTCATGAAAATTTTCTCGTGAGTCCTCTTTCATCCGTGGATCTTCTTTTCATTCAAAGAGGTGTAGCTTTGAAAATTCATTGTTGACAAGCAAGTTGGGGAAATGCGACACCAACCCTTACGGTCTTTTCTTTTGGTCTTACAAATCTTGCATCAATGTGATTCCAATCATCGTTGCTTTCATAGCAAAGGCTTTGGATCTCTCGGTTGATTCAAGTACACTTGAGAGCATGGCACTGAATCCTGTGCTGGCGACAAAGGAGTTGGTTGATATTGGTTGATCTGTGATATATGGAAAATAGTAAGATCCATAGATGGAAGGGCATTGGAAGGATTTTGAGAGCTTCCTCTCAACTTCGTTAGGTGTTCTTGGTTGAAGGTGGCTGGGTTGAATTGCAGGGGTAATGGAGATCTCCTACTCGACTTAGTTAAAAGCATACTGCATTTATCTTTTCTATCAGGGCTTTACCAGTCTTATACAAAGTTACACACCTAGGTTTGAAGAAGTGATTCGTAAATGCTGGTTCGTGAAATCCAGTCACGGCGAATTTATAGGAGTACTTGGATCTGAAGATCAATTTCTCACAATGCATGTGACCCGGCGCATAGTCGACCCACCACCACCATCACCACCACAAAAAACCAGGTGTGCCTTGTCAAATCTATATCCAATAGGCACAATTCGGCATTGCATTGGCTTGATTGCTGTTTCGATTGCGAAGCTCTACAATCATTCTGTCTTTCTGCAAAAAAAAATGGAATTTTGTTACATTTCCATTTTGTTAAATTAGTCTGAATTGATTTTCAAATCCCCCTCGAGGAGGGTTGCATTAAGTAGCTGACAACCAAAACAAAAGAATTTGAAGTCGGTTCGACGTGAAAAAGCCGACCCTACGTAAAGTGGGATAAGGCTTTGCCATTTTTTTAGTCTGAATTGATTCTCAGAAGGTTGCACGTGTGAAATTGTCTTAACATGATCATCAAACTATTTTCATTCTTTTAGTGGAAATTGATATATGTGACCTTATTTTATTCAAGCATGATGTTCTTTGTCTTAACAGGACCATCAAGCTATTGACATTCTTTTAGCGGAAATTGATATATATGAGCTCTTTGCATTCAAGCATTGCAAAGGGAGGAGAGTTAAGTTGGCTTTATGTGAAGGTATACTCGATAAGTATCCAGTGTGTTTCACTAGATTCAGTGTTTTTTTCTCATTTTTAAAGGCGCTGGCTGGATCATGGCTAAGCTTCTTGAATTGAGACGACTTTCTCTATTATACATAGAGCAGATATAAGTTTATTTATTTTATTATTATTATAATTCACAGAGGAAAATTTGAAGAATCACGTTGGATTTAACTGCTCAGTTATTTGATGCTATGCAAACTGTGGTGCTAATGTCTTAAATCACGGGCATGTTATATTACGTTGGATAAATAAATTGGTTTCTTACTGCTTATTTATGTCGGATCCTCTGCCATGACTTGATACTTGTAATTGTTGTGTCAATGACTCAGAGCTTGATGAACGGATGGGGGATTTAAAAAAGGAGCTTCAGGCTTATGATGGTAGTGAAGAGCATGATGAGTCGCATAAGCAAAAGGCCCTTGATGCTTTGAAGAGAATGGAACATTGGAATCTTTTTAGTGATGTGTATGAGGTGATTTTTTTCACTGACATGCGTGTGCACAGGAGTGTATCTATGTTGTTATTAATGCAAGGTCCTCCAATTATAGAACTCATTGTCCTCCAAAAGAATTATTTACAGTTCGCTGCTATATAAATGTACATTAGTATGTAGACACTTTCTGTAGATGAGGTTTGGAAAGGTTAGACAAAGAGGCAGTGTAAATAAGTCACAAGAGCGAGGTTTTGAGGGAGAAAGGACATGGAATTGGATATAAATGGCATATATTATTTATTAATGAATAGTTTGGGTGCACATTTTTTCAAAGTGCACCTATTTTACACTAAAAAATGGCATATATTGCGAAATTTATTACTCAAAGAAGTTTGATAAAGCTATTGACACTGCATGGGAGAGTACAAAGGTTTAACTGAAATAAAATATGCAGAATCACCACTAGTTGCCATTATCCCAAAAATTCGACTCTATCTTCCGAGTAATAGTGTTGCTGTTTTCTGGATATGGCCCACCTAATAATTGGGGACCTACATCTAACAGGAATCTCAGGAGTACACTGTTGCTCGTGATTCATTTCTAGCTCACCTGGGATCATCGTTGTGGGGATCTATGAGGCATATTATTGCACCTTCTATCGCTGATGGGGCTTACCATTACTATGATAAGATATCATTTCAATTGTTTTTCATTACTCAAGAGGTGCGCACGTCTTTTTTTTTGAATTTATAACTTATGGTATCTTTGGATGTTAGCCCTTTATTTAGGAACAGCTTTACGTACAACTTGTTTCTGCAGAAAGTCAAGAATATCAGGCAGTTACCGGTGAATCTTGCAGCCATCAAGGAAGGTCTTTCATCCCTGCTTGTGCCTTCTCAGAAAGTCACGTTCAGTGAGAGCAGGTTCCATCTAGAGAATCCTAAATTTCAGCTCATTTACCCTGAACTATAATCCCTGTGTTTCTTATTTCTTGTGTACATTGGAAATCTGAAACCAGACCAGTCTTGAAGTGTATATTTTCCAAAATACTTGTGTATTATTTTAACATTTTGCTTCTAGGATTCTAATACATTCTATATGTCTTCTTCCCCTTCCCAGGCTAGCTCTTTCGGAGGATAATGCTTTGGCTATGGCATTTTCCGTGGCAAGGCGTGCTGCAACAGTTCCTGTGCTTCTTGTTAATGGAACATACCGGTCTACTGTCCGTTCTTATATTGATTCATCTATATTACAGCATCAGCTGCAAAGACTGAACCATCATGGCTCACTTAAAGGTCATACTTGTGTTGCCTGACTTCTTCACATATAAGTAAAGTAATCAAGAAAGAAGTGGGATTTGGATTTTTTTGGCTTTTCAATTAGATGAACTGCGACAATTATTTGTATGGTGGCCTTCGGATTATGTCTTTAATTGAAAAATAATTTATTGTGGTGCACCACGTGCCTTTAAATTAAAAGAACCCGAGCTTACTTTGAGGTTACTGATGCAGGCTTGCACTATAGTTCGAGATCTACACTGGAAGTTCCTATCTTCTGGTTCTTACACAACGAGCCACTGTTCATTGACAAGCATTACCAGGCACGTGCACTTTCTGACATGGTGGTGGTTGTTCAATCAGAGTCTTCATCATGGGAAAGCCACCTGCAGTGTAATGGATATTCGCTTTTGTGGGACTTGAGGTAGCACAGCCGATTGTATTATTTATTTGTCTAAAGTAGAGAAGGGAAATGTGGAAAGAAAGATTTGTTTCTCATCTTGTTAGACAAAATAATTTTATGATTTTGTAAAAGAGATAGAACACTTTCCCAATTGTACACGTTTAGGTTAATGCTGAATATTTATGTTAGCACGTAATAGCTTAGAGTGCTCTAAATGAGTTTATATAACCCATATACCCATAGTTCATAAAAATAATCAACAGTTCATGGTTTCCTTGATTCTCTTCCATCAATGTTGTCAAGACAATTACCTAGGCAACATGGTGAGGTGAGGTTCATGGGGGGTGCATGGGTTTATTGTTACATGCTTCTCTGGCATTTGATCACATTGGGTGCACCTCTTCACCCGTCTTGTGGTTTCTTTCGTATAGATGAGCCTGCACAGTTTGTTTTTGTATATTGACACCAATACCTACAGTATTTTTTCCGGAATTGCCAAGGAAACCCCCTAGAAAGAGGAACTTAAGTATGAAAGAAAGGATCTACCAAACATTCTGCTATCTTGTATTCAGGATGAATATAAATCTCCCATCGGCATCTCACCTTTCTGAGACCTCTGAAAAAACCTAGGTCATTTTAGTGGCATTTTTAGTGATACGAACTCCATTGAATTCTTTACCTTGTAATTTAATTGTGATGGAACACATTCTCAGTAGGTGAGCTTCAAGTAATAAAAAGATATCAAAATATTTTATGGAAAACAGTTTAATGACACTCTTTATGTCGCAATCTGCTTCTATAAAAAGTGATCGTGAATTGAATTGTGATGTAACAGAATCCAGTTGCACACAGTATCCCTCAGAACTAAATTTCATCATAACAATTAACATGACGGTTAAAAGGAAAAAGTTTACTTCTTTTCTTTGTCCAGTATTTTACTTTATCCATGTGATTTCTTTTTATAGTCTCAGTTTTTGTTTTGTTTTTTCTTAAATTTTTGTCATACAAAACGATTTTTTTTCTATCAAACTGTACTTCCATGCAAAAATTCAACTCTGATGTTGAGTTTGTCTGCATCTTATTCCGTTAATTATAAAAAACAAAAGAGAGTGTGGGAAAAGTAGAATAAGGTTACAACATCATGTCTATGCCTTTCCGAATCCTGGCCAAAAGTTCACTTTGAGTTGCTTGTCAAAACAAATCAAGCTCGAGTGATCAAATGAGTTGTATCAAAACCACCCAAACAAATCAAGCTAAATAAAGTTTTCATTAGTATAATTGAAAATACTGGCCAAAAATGTCGGGATTGACTTTTTGGAGTTCTAGTAGTTACAGCTCCATTCATTGCATTTGAACTCCATTCGATGTTTTATCCAAAAATAAATACCGAATTAATAAGTTTTAAATATAGAAAACACCTCAAAATAAATATTGAATGGAGATAGTTTATAACAAGTGCTAACAACGGGGAGTTGGTGCCGGAAGAAGAAGGTTCGAGTCGCCGCTATGGACCGGTATTCGTGCTGTTCTGCCGACCATTGCGCACATGCTGAGACCCCACGTGGGGAATGGCCAGATGTTCAGATTTTGGAGAGATGACTGGACAAGAGAGGGTACTCTGGGAGGAAGATTTCCAAGGTTGGGGGCTTTGGCGGCAGAGAAAGATGCAACTCTTGCACAGGTGGTAGAACATGGGGTGTGGGGGCCGCGCTTCGTCGCCGGCCTCTCGGACCAGCGTTTTGAGGACTTCACGGGTATGCTGGCAGAGATCCCTTCGCCAGGGGACCTGTCACAGGCGGCTGACCATTTTGTGTGGGATGGGGGGAGATTCTCGGTCAAGAAGGTTTACATGTCTCTGAGAGGGTCGGCGATGACTGAGGGGCGAGATGAGGAGCTGTTTCAGGATATGAAGATCATTTGGGCATCACATATTCCTTCAAGGGTGAAGATATTTCTGTGGTGCCTCAGAAGAAACATGATATGTGATAAAGCTAGGAGGGGAAGAATGTTTGGCATCGAAGATGCGAGGTGCGACAGATGTGAGGACTCTATGGAAGATGCGAATCACCTGTTCTTTGGGTGCGCTACATCGACGCAAGTTTGGAGGGGCACGAAGCTCGCTTGGGTTGAGAGCACTGTGAATGATGCTTTTTGGAGATCGATCCGCTCTATAGGCAGGGGTTCGTCGGACGATTGCTCTAAGCCTTTTACGGTGTTGTGGGCCATTTGGTTGGGGCGGAATGATGTGATGCTCAAAAATCAGAGATTTTATCGAGAGAATGTGGTTTTCCACTACAGGGCCTTGTATAACTTTTGGACATCTCTATAATGTAACTTTATTTCCAAGTATTAATACAATCTGTGGTGACTCCCGACTCGGGAGCTCACCCTCTTTTGCATGTAAAAAAAACAAGTGCTAATATGTGTGCTGGTAAAATGAAAGAAAACCAAATTGCTGAAGAAAACTAATAACTAAGAAATAGCCAGCTCTTTGCTAGTGACTATGCTTCCAAGTACTCTACAGGAGTCTCCTCATTCTATAGTTTTGCACCAAGGCCACAACGTAAGGAGTGAGTAAAAATACATTTGACAAAGAGAACAGAAAAGCTCTACTAGGCGAAAAGGGTCAGAATAGATAATCTAATTATGAGTAGAACCATATAAGCATATGTACGACAACGATGTATGCTAAGTTTCAGAAAGTAAACATTTAGGCATGAGCATGCTATTATATCTATTTCTTTCATCTACATATTGAGATATAAACAACTAATAAATTCGACACCTACCTTTATCAAAATAGCTCAATTATGAGCAATATGTATCTATGATCAAATATTTTTTTTGACCAAAAAACAGGGGGATACACTCATTGGTGTTCGCCCCAAAATTTATTTATAAGGGGAAAAAACGGGGAAAGACAAAGGAAGCATAAATTAAAGCATACAATTATAGATCCCAATCATCCACCAACCTCGCGGAGTGTATCCCAACATTTTCTTTGTAGAACCTTTGCCCAGAAAAAAGGAGCTCATTTCTGCCAAGCCACATGGCCCATATAATCACAATGGGTCTAAATAGCTCCCGTCGAGGTCTACTCCTGTTTTCAAGCAATGAGCCGCAAAAGGAGGCCAAATCCGTCACGCACATCCAATCCAAATTTGCCTCGTCCCAAATTAGTATCGCTTTCGGGCATTTGAAGAATAGGTGTTCAAGGGATTCAACCGCCTCATCGCACAAGAGGCATCTATCGGAGATGGAGCCCAGAAGCCTAGACAGCGGTCTCTCGTCATCAGTCTTTGCCTTCTAAACAACCACATGAAAAAATCTACACGCTTAGGGAGGCCCAGACTCCAAAAGAAGGTGCAATCTCGAATCAGCTCCTCCGATCGTGACGGGGGCGGCCTGCAAATCGCCCCAAAAGCCATCTTAACCGAGAATGCGCCCTTAGACGGTCTTCCCATCTCTTTCAATGAGTCCAGTAACAAAAGAAAATCCTCGAGCCGTTGGTCCGAGAAGTTTGTGGAGAAGGTGGGGAACCAATTACCATCCGACCAGCAAGACACCACCAACGCATTCTTATCAGCCGCTAGAGCATAGAGGCGAGGGAACCGCGTGCTCAATGCCCCTCCCCCGTCCAATCATCAGTCCAGAAGGAGAAGGATTCGCCATTGCCGAGCACCGGCCTAAACAGTGAGATATGTCGGGAAAAGACCTCCATCATCCCCATCCAGAACGACGTGGGAGACCCCACTTGAGCATCAGGAATCGGCGACGCACCACCGACATCGTAAATCTTGCGCAGAATGTTGCAGCATAAATCCTCCCCCGGGCCCCACACTCTGCTCGCCCATTTCAAAAGCAAAGCCTCATTCATTTGATCTAGCCTTCGGACTCCCAAGCCCCCCGCTTTTTTAGGCAGCATGATAACATCCCATTCAACAAGGTGTATCCCCCCCGATTCGCCACCATGCTTGCCCTACAAGAACCTGCGCATTAGCTTCTCAAGCCGGCTACAGATTCCCTTCGGCAAGCGACGATTGGACAAGAAGAAAACATGGATCTATGATCAAATAATTGGCAACAATATAACATGAACAAGATTATTATCAGTTACTACACTAGAAAGGAAACGAAAGTTGAGTTATTTGTCTTATTTATTTATCTGTTTATTTTATTTCACTAAAAGGGCACAAATCGAATTTTAAGGGAAGTGAAGTTTCATGTGAGATTGGGAGTGAAGGTGGTGAGGAGCGTATGGGAGAGTGGCCATGAAAGAAGGGGAGGATAGACATTAGGAATTTAGGAGGCAAGCGGACTGCTGGCTTATTTTTGTCATCCGGTCCTAAGGGGGAGGGTACCTCGACCACGAGCTAATCAAGTGCTCCAAGTGCATGGTGGTCATGCATTGTATGGCTTCGTATGTGGCATGGGGTGTTTGGTTGCATCTTGTTTCAACACAGGAGGCTGGGTAACTGTGGATGCTTGTTGCTTGGTGGTGGATGGAGTGGGGGTTGTACGAGTGAGGAAGGTTGATTGTGGTTAGCAATATCAACGATGAGTGTGATGCTTGGTCCTTCCTTCATCTGGAAACACTTACTATGGTGTCTGCCCTAAAATATTACTTGAAAAAAAAGACTTGCAACTGCAAGATCTAGTTAAATGACTTGCATTTTCATCATAAAAATGCTTAACTCTAAAAATAACCCCATCCATGTCAACCAGATAGCCCACTAGGTCGCTATTGGTCTCCCACTCAACAATAGATTGGAATTGTTTTGTAACCATGCTAATTCAAAAAATTGAGATGAGATGAGGAGTCAATCCAAGAAATGACTACTGAATCCCAAACATGAAGAGAGCACGTGCAATAGTAAAACATATGGTCAAGATGCTCAGCCGACGAATTGCAAATTGGTCAAGAGGTGTCCTCCCCTAGTTGAAAAGTGGCACGTTGCACCTCTAGTCATCATCCTCTCCAATGATGTATCTACATAAATAACTTGATCTTCATGGGGATGCTAGGCTTCCAGATGAACATACATTTTTTTCTGTCTCCAAACTGAATGCTGTGCGAAGCTGAGAGTGCAACATTAGCTTTCTTGATGGAAAAGAAACCATCCACTAAATCCAATGGTCCTTTCCCATAGATGGTCCCACAAAATCTGAAAGGAAATATGTAAGCCTGACAAATTCCTCCACTCATTACTCAGATAAACCCAATTGAAAGTTGGCATCCATTGGTTGCTTGAACCATTTATTAATTTTCTAGTTTAGTAGAGTCCTTCAGATGTCAGATTACTATTGGAATATATCCATCATAATTCTTTATGATAGATCTATTTCAGAATTCATGTTTATTTCCAGCATTTAAAAATAAACAATGAGTGATTCTAATATCTGGTCATAGAGACATTCTCTAAAACTAAGGGCTCTCCCATTGAAAATATGAAGTCTATCTATCCCGTAGAGATTGTTGCAACAATTGCATCAATATCTATGTGGATGACTATTAAACCTTAAGATCAAATTTTCTAGTCTTCTAAAACATATGCAACCAATTACAAATGTTATTAGAAGATTGAGATACAATTATTAGACTTTGATCTTATCTATAAGATAGTTAATTTTAATGATTATATGTAGATTATGTAATATTCCAATGCACTATACGAGTCCTTCTCTAAGGATTCTAGATAGTCTAAATAGTCACACTATTAGTACATCGGCTTATTGCAGTATTCAATAAAAAATATGGTATGGTCTGACGTATTTTAACAAAGGGATGGAAATATTATCATGGTTGTAGCTGAGGATTCCTTCTTTCTGAATTACCTTCTTGACCATAACTACAAGAATGTCTACAACAAGCACATCGAGTAGAGGAGCTAGGGGACATCCCTGCATGATGCCACGTTGCTATTGGAAAAAACTACCTTTAGTCTTCCATTGATCAAGATAAATACAGAGGTTGTAATAACACATCTCTTTATCTAGGAGATCATAGACAAGGGAAACAATGCTTCACCAAAGCCACCTAGTGGAAACACCAATAAACGTTATCATACGCCTTTGAGAAGTCAATCTTCCGCATCAAACCCCACATCCCTCTTCATTTCTAATCGGCCAATATTTCCAAACCCATCACTACATTGCCCATCAACGATCAAGATCTTGGGTGAACATCATTTATGTCATCAATGAGACCATCTAAAACTCCCCGCAGTCGGTTCACCAACACTTAGACCATCACAAGATAAATGACATTCGATAATGCAATCGATCGGAAGTCCTACAATCTCGTTGCCACCTCCCATTTCGGGAGAAAAAAGGACCATGGTTCAACCTCTTTAACCCACAATTCCTTTTGCAAATTCAATCATCACTTCCATAACATCTGAGCTAACCAATGACCATAATTCTCCAAAGAAAAAGACTGGAAATCCATCATGCCCTGGAGCTGCATTTAGGTCCCGGCTCGTATCTTGTACCTCTGCGTGACGAAAATTCTTCACTAGGCCCCTCTTCTACTTCTCAGACAAAGTGGCCGCCTCTCCTCTCCTTTAGCGCCAACCATTACGTTCATCCCGCATGCCAGCTCTACAAAAGTAGTTAACACTATGCATAACTGAAATCTAGATGCTAATTAAGCATTAGGGATGTCATAATAATAAACATTATGCTTTAGATCAAGGATTAATCATATACAATGAAGAGATGCATTAGACATCCACATTCATCGTGGACAATGGTAATTAATGTTCAGTAAAGAGGTGTGCATGTGTTCGGACATGTCATCACATACTGAATAAGGTGCAATACAGGAGCATATGCGGGGTATATACGATTCTATACGACTTTCTTATTTTTAATTTAAAAAATAAATATCTATATATAGTATCACTACTGAATTTATGTAATAAAGTCGAGTTAAAGAAGATCTAAGAAAAAAACACTTCATGTTAGATGGTTGCGTAGATGCCATTAATTGTCTAACATTTAGTCAACAAAACATTTAGCCATAAAACTTTCCACAATAAATGATCTTTAATAACAAAACTTCAATACACCTACATACATATTTGCAATACATGAGCAAAACCTCAGTCGACATATATTAAAATACTAAATGATACATTGCATACATTAATGAAAACAATACATAAGCAAAGCATCAAACATTACATACATAATGTCATAATGCATTGAAATCGTAGACAAAAACATTGCATATTCTTACAGCTGAATATATGAAGAGGTGGATAGAGAAAGAGGCGGATCTATGGAGGTAAGCATCCAAATATTAGGATTGGAGAGTTGGAGCTGCTGGAACAGTTGTAAGGGCGTATACGGGATACACGAGATATGTAGGGCATATGCGGGATATGCGACATATACGGGGTGAAATTGGTTCGATCTGCATGTTGCACAAGCATATGAGGTCCCCGACCGCATATGTGTGGCCATAACCCTGGATACTGATGGTAATCATGCAAGTTAAATTGAAAAAGATGGTTATCTCATATTTACAATTATGCTTAATATTTAATCAAGTTATAAAGGCATTTACTAGACTAGAACATGTATAAAAGTATTCAATTTTACACATTTATTAACCGTAAGATCTAAGTTTTGTTCAATCATCAACTCTTGAAACCATGATTAAGAGTGTAGCATAATTTTGTTTATATCGATATTAGGCATTATAGGGATATAACTTAATTTCCAAAAGTTAAAAGTTTAAACCTACATATTAATATATCCCCTTTAACATTGTAGGCATTGTACTGACGCATATATATATTATTATCAAAATATACTAAAATTCACACTTTAAAGTTTAAACATGCATATCGATATATCCGCTTTAACATCATCTCCAAAAAGTGGGAGCGGCATCACAATCACTCTTTCGGACATTCAACGGATGCACACGATCAGGATGGGGTTGGTAGGGGAGAGGTGTTTCACAGATCTCTGATTTGGAGGAAAGCTCGTTGGTGATGGAATATACTGAGGCTGAAACCAAGCAGGCACTTTTTCAACTTAATGCAAATGGGTCACCGGGCCCGGACGAGTTTCCAGTGAGCTTCTATAGGGAATTCTGGGAGGTGGTAAAGCAAGACGTGATGGATGTATTGGAGGAATTTTACAAAGGGAATTGGGACTTCGAGAGATTGAACAAGGTTCTTATTTTTCTGCTACCTAAGAAGGGCACTCCGATTAGGGTGGAAGATTACAGATCTATAGCACTGTCTAATGTTATATACCTCATTGTTTCTAAAATTCTTGCTAACCACTTAAGGGAGGTTCTACACCAGATCATTTTGGCTGAGCAGACGACATTGGTATATGGGAGAGCAACGGCGAACGGGTTGGTGATGGCATCAGAAGTGTTGTAATTGTTGTTGGACTAGAAAAGATGCAAGACCAAAGGAGTACTTTGGAAGGTTGATTTTTGCAAAGCGTAGTATTGTGTGGACTAACTCAGCCATGGCCGGTCCCAAGCCCGGGTAAATGAGGAGGGTTGCGCGTTAGGTAGCCGACAGCCAGCGTAGGAGAGATAAATTTGTAAATAGTGTTCTTACAGTTCTTCTAAGAACACTATTTATGAATTTATCTCGAAACCGTTCGGATCTTTTAAACATGGATTTAAGCAAACATACAGATTTCGTTGGGGCGTTCCCTACTTGCGACGCGTTGCATCGCCCGAATGCAATGAAAAATTGGCAAGGGCCGCTACATCGCAGCCTGGATGTAGTTCAAAATTTTCAAGGGTTCTCGCATGAGGAACGCATGCGGGTAAATAAGCTAGTTCCGCTGCATCACCGCCCGGATGCAGTCCAAAATTTGCAAGGGTTCTCGCATAATGGACGCATGCGAGTAAAGAAGTTAGTCCAAAAGAGATTGCAAAGGAAGTTACGGATTGGTAGTTGGAATATCGGTACTTTAACTGGAAAATTGATGGAGATAGTGGATACAATGGAAAGAAGGAAGATTCATATATTATGTCTTCAAGAGACTAAATGGGTTGGAGAGAAAGCAAGGGAGATCGAGAAGACAGGCTTTAAACTTTGGTATTCAGGTAAAGATAAGGGCAGAAACGGTGTTGGAGTGGTTGTTCATAAAGATTTGAAGGATTGTGTGGTTGAGGTGCAAAGATTTGGGGATCGAATTATTTTGCTAAAGTTGGTGCTTGAAGAAGAAATTCTGAATATCTTCTCAGTTTATGCACCGCAAATTGGTTTAGATGAAAGGACTAAACAAGCTTTCTGGGAGGATCTGGATAAGATTTTACAACGAATCCCACAAAGAGAGATGGTTTGCATAGGTGGAGATCTTAATGGACATGTGGGAAAAGATGTTTCAGGGTATGCAACTGTGCATGGAGGTCATGGTTTTGGGGATAGAAACGAAGAGGGAAAAGTCATTCTGGATTTTGTAACTGCATATGATCTTTTCATAGCAAACACTAGTTTCAAGAAGAGGGAGGATCATTTAATTACTTATAAGAGTGGCTCAACTAGAACACAGATAGATTACTTTGCGTTGAGGAGAAGAGATCGGTTGTGTTGCAAAGATTGCAAAGTAATCCATGGAGAGAGTTTGACAACCCAACATCGCTTATTAGTCTTGGATTTACAAATAAAAGGGCTGGTAAAGAAAAGGAAGGTTCCTAAGATCACTAGAACTAGGTGGTGGAATCTTCCGCTGAAGCAATCAAGCTTCAGGGAGAAGGTTTTAGAAGACTTATCTTGGGATTGTAGCGGTAGTGCAAACGAGATGTGGGAGGTAGTAGCATCTTGTATCCGAAAGGTAGCCAAAGAGATGCTAGGCGAGTCAAAAGGAGGAGCTCCGGGTCAAAAGGAGGCTTGGTGGTGGAGTGAAGGGGTGCAAGAGAAGCTAAAAATTAAAAGAACTTGCTTTAAAACTATGTCTAAGGATAGAACAGAGGAAACTGTCACGGACTATAAAATAGCGAAGAAGGAAGCAAAGAAGGCTGTAAGCGAAGCTAAGTCAAGAGCTTATGAGGTTTTGTATAAAAATCTCAACTCTAAGGAGGGCCAAAAGGATATATTCAGGTTGGCCAAAGCAAGAGAAAGAAAGACCAAAGACCTTTCTCAAGTGAGATGCATTAAGGACGAGGAAGGTCACGTGCTTGTTACTCAGAAGGATATAGAGACTAGATGGGAGCAGTACTTCCATAAACTTTTCATTGGAGAAGGAAATAGAGAGATCACTTTGGGTGATCTAGCTAGTAGTGAAAGTTACTTGAATCGTGCATGCTATAGACGAATACAAAGAAAAGAAGTAGAGGAGGCTTTGAAGGTTATGAGGCCTGGGAAAGGTGTTGGACCAGATGACATCCCTGTAGAAGTATGGAAAGTTTTAGGTGAGCGTGGTTTGACTTGGCTTACGAATCTATTCAATGTTATTTGGCGAAGCAAGAAAATGCCTGAAGATTGGAGGAGGAGTATCGTGGTGCCTCTGTATAAGAACAAAGGAGACATTCAAAATTGTTCAAATTACAGAGGTATCAAGCTGATGAGTCACACTATGAAAATTTGGGAACGTGTGATCGAAAGAAGGTTGAGGCAAGTTTCCCAAGTAAAAGAAAACCAATTCGGATTCGTGCCAGGTCGCTCAACTATTGAAGCCATCCATTTGCTGAGGAGAACAATGGAGATTTATAGAGCTAAAAGGAAGAATCTACATATGATCTTTATTGATTTGGAGAAGGCTTATGATTCCGTCCCACGAGAGGTACTGTGGAGAGTTTTGGAGAAGAGACAAGTACCTGTCCTATACATTAATCTCATAAAGGATATGTATGATAGGGCTTTATCTTGTGTAAGAACCCCGACAGGGAAGACTGACTATTTTGATATCAACATTGGTTTACATCAAGGTTCAGCTTTGAGTCCATTTCTTTTTACTTTGATTATGGACGAGTTGACAAGTCACATTCAGGATGAGTTACCTTGGTGTATGTTATTTGCAGATGATATTGTGTTGATTGACGAGACTAGAGATGGAGTAAATGAGAAGCTTGAGGTTTGGAGACATGCATTGGAGACTAAAGGTTTTCGTATAAGTAGGGCTAAGACGGAATATATGGAATGCACTTTTGATGGAAGCAATGGTGAAGGAATCGAGGTGAAGATTGGTGACGA